>JADDOH010008666.1:0-97712 GCA_016648135.1 Agrypnia vestita | reverse complement strand
AGCTGTATAAATTTGGATTTGGAATTCCTAACCAAAGAGAAGATATTTGAGATCAAATTGGCCAGTACGGCAAAACGCCAATTTCATATGTAAGGACCTAATATATGTCAGATTTACCCCCTGGAAATCCCATCCATTCCAGCCTAGATTAAATGGAATTTTTTATTTTATTAAAGGCTTTGAGACTTTCATCCATGTTTTCCCATGTAAATAGCTTCGTCTGCGTAAGACATCTATAATTTATCTACATCAATATTATAATACTGTGAAATACCTAAAATATAACACCAGAAATAGGAGTAGAATAATATTGCCAAATAAGAAAAAAGTATATACACAGAATCATCTAGTGTACAGAGGTGTAAAAATATACAATGAGATGCCAGAAAACATGAAGAATATAAATAAGATGAATGAATTTAAAAACAAATGCTATAATTATTGTAAAAATAGTATAGAATTGTAGAGCATAAGATGTATAATTATTTATAGATTGTACCATAGATTAGATTAGATGTAAATGTAAATATGTAGGTTATTATGGATAGTGTATTAGTAATAGATTAAAGAATGTAAAGTGTTAAATAATAGTTAATATACAAATTGTAATATTGACTAACTTAAGAAATAAATAAATATAAAAAAAAATATTATTTATTTATTTATTTATTTAACGCCCTTTTACAATATACATAATATTTTTTTTTAAAATAACATAAGACAGTTAAAATAAAATACAGCTAAAAGTTACAATAATAATAATAATAGTTAAAAGGTAATAATAATAATAATAATAATAATAATAATACAGAAAAACATAAAAACATAAGATAAAATAATAATAAAGTTAAAGGTACAAATAATAATAGTTAAAGGTAAAATAGAAAGATTTATTGTCCATTTCCATTTCGTTGGGATGTAAACAATTGTATGAGCTTTGTCCTATAAACAGTTATACTATCAGCAAAAATGTCAGCCGCCTCTGCATGCTTATTCCCTAATGAGTGTAATCTGGGAATTACAGAGTTTGCTAATGCATTAGTTCTGACATTTCCACTATAATAGAACAATGCACTGTGTCTTGATGACCTCGATGGAGCATATAAGTCGATCAGACTAATAATCTAATAATAATTATGAACTAAATCTGTGTAATTCTGTGTATAAGTAGGTATGTCATTGAACTGTTAGACACGTACATCATTTTTCAAATTGAAAACGCTCGGCATATCGTTCAGGCTGTCCCCAAAGGCTGTATTGCCGATTGTCTCCACCTGACATCCGCCCCCATATTACGGATGTGTGGCGATGGGGACGCTACCCCTGGGACGGGAACGGAAGGCGAAGGCTGTTTATTTGAATGTGAAGGCTTCGAATATTATGCGAGTAGCTTTGTATGAACGTAGCTTGTTTGCATAATTTATGTGTGTATGTATTGTATACCTTACAGTTTTTTAAAAACTGTTTTGAATGCTGAAATATAGATACAATATTGTAATAACCAACTAACCTGTGAGACAGGAAGCTGGTTTTTTCTCGCTTGTACTTCGCGAGCCGGCAGCCGCACGGCGGGCCAGTCGCGCACATCCAATATTCGCGCTTCCGTAGCTAGTCGCGTTGTAGGCTGGACTAGGACTGGACAGAACTGGACTAATAAAACCATGCTACTACCTACGTGCTTAATTTGCAAGTCGCTCCAGAAATACTACCCATATAAAGGAATATCACATAACCCATACGCTGTTTATCCGCGAGAGTAGGTGGAGACCTGGCACATTGCTTTTGCCACATTCTCTTTCATATACCTTCTCATACACTTATCGACTTATATGCCCCATCGAGGTCATCAAGACACAGTGCATTATTATATTATAGTGGAAATATCAGAACAAATACATAAGCGAACTCTGTAATTCCCAGATTACATCCATTAGGGAATAAACTTGCAGAGGCGGCTGACATTTTTGCTGATAGTATAACTGTGTATAGGACAAAGCTGATACAATTGTTTACATTTCAACAAAATGGAAATGGACAATAAATTTTTCTGTATTATTATTTTACCTTTAACTATTATTATTTGTACCTATAACTGTATTATTATTTTATCTGTCTTATGTTTTTCTGTATTATTATTATTATTATTATTACCTTTTAATTATTATTATTATTGTAACTGTTAACTGTATTATTATTTTAACTTATGTTATTAAAAAAAAAATTATTCTGTATATTTGTAAAAGCCCATAAGGGCGTTAAATAAATAAATTCACACTCTTCGGTTGTCGAAACTTTAAAGATGGGCAATCTCATATATTTGTTTTTTGATCATCTACTCTCAACTCTCGCCTTATAACTTTTCTTTACCATCCATTCCTTGCTCATATGTTCTACATGTACAAAAAATCTCAGCATTTCATTATTTATTGGAATATGTATTATGGGAGAGGAATAAAAGCAAAGGCAGCAATATCCAAAAATTAAATGTTTTAAATGCAGCGTCACAGAGGGTTACTAATTTAGAATGTAATAAATTCGAAATTTTATAAGAAATATACTTTTATCCCTTCGAAAATCAACCTCGTTTTGTAGTGAATGTCGCTCGCGATGCTTCCAGAATCGAGTGGACCATCCTAGACACTTATAGCAATTTCCAATTCGCTGTAAACGGTGTAGAGTAAAATCCTCGATTATGTACAATCCCTTCCCCTCCTTCCCTCTCGCAACAATATTGTCACTGACGTCATGAAATGTTTGAATACTATCTGAATAATTAAATCATTAATAATGGCGTTCTGAATATTTTCCAATCGATTGGTAAAAGCTGATTAAATATACATATGTGATCCTGTGGAAGTAATTCAAAATTATTTAATCACACACTTTGGTTTGCTGTCGAATAGTAATTACCTCACTTCAACAAGAATTAATAATGTATTTTTTAATTGAGTTCGCATACTCTTTTATTCAGAACGTGTAATTATTAAAACAAACACACTGAAAGCTGTCACAGACACACGAAAACATAAAACAGACAAGTCCACGTAACTTCGTGTAACGTCCGTTATTTTGATCGCATTCACGGCTGAAAAAACGATATTAAACGGTCGGAGATGGGGCTTGAACCCCGAGCCAGCAAACCCGGAGGCGGCAACGATAGCGATAGCGATAGCTTCCGCCGAGCCTGCATTGCACGTAAAAAATACAGTACATTTAGGACCTAGCAAAGACGCGAACCATTTCATCTTCCGCCCAGCACAGTTGCAACGGTTTAAAATAGTACATTTAACTGCCGGAAGGGGAAATGTTAATAAAAATGTTCAAATATTTTGATTTAAGTCGTAAATACTTATTCTTTAGGAACCAGCATGTAAAAGTATCGTCATTTTTGACGGGTCACAGCTAGTTTAAAAGTAAGTGAATTATCTTCTAGTCCTTAATCTAGTCCAGTCATCGAACTTAAAATTAGTTAGTTGCAACTATTCTGGTTGCAACTAACTAACTAATCGCGACGTGAGTAACTTGTTGATATAGCGGTTATGGCGCTTGCCTAGTGATATGGTGGTAGGTTGTTCGAGCACCATTCCCAATCAAGTTAGTCCTATTTTCATAGCACATAAGTGTTAAGCTTAGTTTAAAATAGTAAAAATATGGATAAGATACATATTCCGTGTTTGCAGCCCTTCTTTAAAAAAGTCATTTCCTCATAGGAGAAGGTAGAGGATAGAACACCACCCTGTCTTAGTACATGATTTTGAGCAGAATCGGCTTATTCCTTTCCACGATGCGTTCGAGTGGAGGATGTCAGCCGGCAGGGTAAGTTGAGTTCTACAACTTCTACAGCAAGTATTTAAATATCTCCTACCGTTAAGGCAGCGTTCGTAAAAAATGCATAGCTCGACCATTTTTTTGTCGACTTTAGTTGTAAAATAGGTCACCACAGAAAGCTATTTTATTTTAATGGAATAATATATAACCTATGTCCACCTAGAAAGTCCATTCCAAATATTGGTGAAAGAATTTTTGAAATCGGATGAGTTGTTTCGGAGATCACATCCTACATTCAAACTTACAAACTTTACCTCTTTATATATTAGTCTAGAAAACTATGAGAAATCTAATCTACGTTGTTTTTTTCTTTTTTTTTTTAATTTTTACTTTTTTTTTCTTTATTCTATTTTCTTTTCTAGAATCAATACATTGATTAATAAAGTTTATTTACTGTAAAGTCACTTTTAACCGAATATGAAGGTTAAAAGTCACTTTCGAGTAAATAAACTCTATTAAATAAAATTTGCCATTATTTTCAGAATAATGTAATAATTTTGGCTGTGGTATGATACATAAAATAAAGCAAAAATCCGCTGAGATGGTTTGGTCATGTGAAACGTATAAGCGAGGAAAGGATGATTAAAAATATGTATGAGGCGAGTGTTGAAGGCAGCAGGAATAGAGGGCGTCCACGAAAGACCTGGCACGATACTACAAATATTTGAAGATGGCCCTGTTAACTATCTCAACGCAGAGTATGAATGAGAAGATGTATGAATGTAACCGAAGCAAAATTGGTGTGCCAAGATAGAAGAGTATAGCTTATAAATTGTTCTATCCTCTCTGCCTACCCCTGCGGGGAAAAGGTGATGGTTACGTGGTTAGTTAGTTATTTAATGACACAAACAATGCAGAGACCTATAGCAAACTAGAAAAATTATTCGGTTGTATTATGATTTTTGTTAGTAATTAAGAAATTTCTTACTATTGTATTTTGTTATTACTTTGTGGTCTATAGCAAACTAGAAAAATTATTCGGTTGTATTATGATTTTTGTTAGTAATTAAGAAATTTCTTACTATTGTATTTTGTTATTACTTTGTGGTTATTCATTATTAATATAATTAAACGAATTAACTTAGTTTATCGCCACTTAATTTTTGGTAAAAACCAACCGGTTTCTGAAACAACGTTCCAACGTAATTCGTTTAATTATATTCATAATAAATTTCGTTGTATCTGTTTTCGTAATTCACGTTTCTTCAATTCACGAGTTCTGTTAGACGTTTATTTTCATAAAAACTATAATACATGTTAGTAGATTGATATATTCATATTTCTTCAGCTTTTATACCGTGAGAAGCTATTGTAGGGACAATTTCGTACCACCAGGCAGGATCGCACGCCATTTTTACAAACAATATTCGATAAGGATTATTGATACATCATTGATCTAGGCTCGAAAAATCGGTGAAAAATAAGTGACAAATCGAAAAAGTCATTCTCGTTACACTGCTAAAAAAACTGACTAACAAACAATCACGCCGTTTCGCCGCAGGGGTAGGCAGAGGGAATAGAACACCACGCTCTTCTATCTTGGCACACAACTTTTGCTTCGGCCACATTCATACATCTTCTCATGCAAGCTCTACGGTTGTTGACGCTTTCAACAGGGCCAATGCTCATAGTATCTGACCGTGCCAGGTCTTTGGCGGTCGTCCTCTATTCCTGTTGCCTTCAAAACTCGTCTCATATATTTTCTTAACCATCCTTTCCTCGCTCATACGCTCTCCATGACCAAACCATCTCAGCAATCGTTTCTTTACTCTGTCTACCACACTACACCAGCGTTACATTCACTTTAAAGATTTTCCACACAAGCGCCTTAGTGACCATGCTACATATGTGGTGGAGCCAAACCTGCTTGGATTCTAGTCCCTCGAGCGTCCCAAACGGACCAATCGCGCTCGAGGGATGTCGCCCAACGAGAAGCCCGAGGCGCCGGCAAAGTACCAAACCATTCTATCACCGACCGCGCCCGCGATACCACGCTCAAACTCGCTTTCCGTATTTTGTTGTATACGCATTCTCCAATATGTAAAGTTTTGTGACTTCAATAAGCCATCGAGATAATTGTGAGTACTTATTTCTATTCATCCTGCATTGCATCCCGCTCAGCTTGTCATATACCTCCACACTCGACACACATTCCTACACACGCCTTTAGCGTTCACTCGACATGCATCAGATTGATTGTGCATTTTTTCAGAGATGCACAGTACACTGATTTCTTCGCGAATACACGCATTACATCAAATCATATCCGCCACACTGGTGACGCCGATTTGATTTATAATTTGATACGACCATCTGCTACACATACGTAATTTATATCGGGGCGAATAGTTTCTATGATCGAACATTGAACGGAGTTACTAGAAAATGATCAAAGCAATAGAGACTGCGTTAATTAAGGAATAATTCAATAATAAGTGTGGAATATTCGGAAGACATTTAGCGAATATAAAAATTAAGAAATGTACTACAATTTAACTCGTATCCAGGACTTTCTTTGGTAATAAATTAACTAACTAACTAACCATCACGCCATTTCCCCGCAGGGGTAGGCAGAGAGGATTGAACGCCACACTCTTCTATCCTGGCACACCACTTTTGCTTCGGCCACATTCATACAACTTCTCATACAAGTTCTACGGTGTTGCGGCTTTTAACGGGGCCATCCTCAAACACTTGTTGTATCTGATCGTGCTAGGTCTTTCACGGACGCACTTTGCCTTCAACACTCGCCTCATATATTTTCTTAACCATCCTTTCCTCGTTCATACGTTCCACATGACCAAACCATCTCTAAGTTAAACTTAATTAATTTCCAGTGTTTTCATTTGCCTTCCAAAGCCACGTCCGTGACAATATCCCGATTAATAGATAGATTCTTCTATAAACTATTATGTGACTTAATGTCTTATTTTTGTTCTAAAATCTTTTAAAATAATTAGTTGTGTGCATTCTGCCTGTTATTTCGCTCGAGTGTTATTAATCGAGTATGAAATACTTTCTAAGGGTCCCTTGGGGGTCCGAGAAAAATGGCTACCGATCGTGGGGAAGCTACCGCCCTGGGGACAGGCTGCGCGGTGACGTCAGCGGCCACCGGCCGGGGGAGGGGGGCGGATGGGTTGGAAGACAAGTAGGGGAAGGTGTTCTGGAACTTTCCAACAAAATTCACGTACAACTTGAAATGAGGGATTTATTCTGCGCCGCAAACCGTTGTAAAGGACTTCGCGGATGTGTTCGTATAATAAAATATTGTTTTGTTAAAAAATGGTGTATATCACCACTGATCCAGCCCGTGTTACCACGCGTCATAATTTTTATCCCTCATCCCTAGCGAGCGAGACAACATGCTCTCGTCATCCCTGTCTCTCGCGATCGGCCGTATTTTGAAAGTAACAAGTTACCCCATATTTTTTATTTATTAATAGACAAATACATTTTTAAATAATGATGGTTTACAGATTTCACATAGTATTTCTCTTCTACATGAGTAATATTACTCGTGATTAGGAGAGGAGTATCATTATATTGTCCCGCGTTTTATATAGGGAAGACATCGCGTAATGTAAAAATTTGACTAAAAGAGCACTAGCGTTGTTTAAAGGAATAATCCAAGACTATGGTCCCGTTGTTCATACAATGAAAATAAGTATTTCACTATATAATTTAATGTCCTTTTAATTTAATCTAACTAAAATAATCGTAATCTAAATTAAACAAACCAAACCTAATCTCATATATTGCCTATGAAATGTCAAAATATGCAGTGCATTTTTCGAAACTTTAAAGTGTATTATTATTTATTTAATACTTACTTTTTAAACGTAAATTTTCTTTCATTTTGTTATTAGCACATTCAAGAATATAGTGAAATAATCATTTTCGTTGCATATGCAATGGGACCATTATCTTGGATTTAGCCTTGTTTAAAAAGTAGTGGGTTCTCAGAATTTGTAAACCATTTAATTGAAGAAGACCACACGTTCAATAATAGTTCAGGAGTTAGTATTATTCATAAAAATGGAATAGGTAGTACACTAGATAATTTAGATGCATTAGAGATAAGAAAAGCCATTAATATGAATCGTAAAATCATTAATAATCAAGTAAACTTATAACAGATTGTTAGTTTACTTTGTAGAAACCACATCAGATTTTAGGTCTACCGGTTTCGAGACGTACCCGTCTCTTCGTCAGGACCAACACTACACCACTACATTCACAACACTACACACCTCAACCATAGTATTGTTACACTTCCACCAATAATTGATCACATGCGAGTTAGACTTGTCAGGGACAAACATGCACTGATTAGCCTAATGAACCATCAGGGATCTACCGAAAGAGAGTGAGAGGGAGCGGGGTCTAAAGTGGGTGTTACTCCATCTTTTGTGAACATTAAATTAAACAAAGGGCTATATGGAAAAGTAAACTTATCAGAGTCACTTTTAAATACTTATGTTCCCTCTTAATAGTAATATTCCTTGCGCATTCCTACCCCCTACCCCCACTATTGACACTCCGTCCTTTCATACTGATGTATCACTAGTATATAAGCTCATAATTTTTTAATGTTTAGTCAGTTAAGATTCTCCCTGAAGAGGCCACAGTCATAGCGAAACCTGGTCGGAATCGACAATAAATATAAGTGGTGTTTTACCAAGTTATTTTTATTTATTTAAATTCCTTAACTCACAACAATGTCAACACTCTTAAATAAATAACCTTCCCATTTTTCAACTGATATTGTAGCAGTATTGAATTTTCCAACTGAGTTGTAACAAAAGTCTTTCTACCTATACGCAAAAATAATTTTATCTATATAGGGTGTACCAGAGCTAGCAGTAGAAACTTGGCCGGTAGATTCCTGACGATGTTATGAGTCTAAAATGTTCAAGCAACCATTACCTAATATCAATAGTTATGGAGTATCAAAAATGCAATATCAAAGTTTGCATTTTTTTTCCAATATTTCTGACTTATTTTTTTGCAAAAAGTTGAACTATCATTACAGTAACTTATATCGATTATGAAAAATTCATTTGCTTCAATACAACTTAAATAAAATGATAAATACCTTGTAAAAAATTACTTTTTTCAATTTTCGCAAGGTTTCTTTCACTTTATTCGACTTGTATTAAAGCGAATGAATTTTTCATAATCGAGATAAGATTCTGTAATGATAGTTCAACTTTTTGCAAAAAATAAGTAAGAAATGTTAAAAAAAATGCAAACTTTGATATTGCATATATCCATAACTATTGATATTAGGCCATGGCTTTAACATTTTAGACTCACAAAATAGTCATAAATCTACCTGCCAAGTTTCTGCTGCTAGTTCTGGTACACCCTGTATATGACGAAAAAATTAATCTCAGTGAGTCGATCGTATCGACTTAATAAAATGATAAATACCTTGTTAAAAATGATTTTTTTCAATTTTTGCAAGGTTTCTTTCATTTTATTCGACTTGTATGAAAGCGAATGAATTTTTCATAATCGAGATAAGATATTGTAATGATATTTCAACTTTTTGCAACAAATAAATGAGATATATTGAAAAAAAATGCAAACTTTGATATTGCATATATCCATAACTATTGATATTAGGCCATGGTTGCTTTAACATTTTACACTCATAAAATAGTCAGGAATCTACCTGCCAAGTTTCTGCTGCTAGCTCTGGTACACGTATATGACGAAAAAATTAATCTCAGTGAGTCGATCGTACCTACATGCTACAAGTTCTGTACGCAATCGAATTCATGATAATATGGCAAATTATCCTGGCTGCTGTATGACATCTAGTCATGATGTAGGAGATGCTTATTTACTATCAGCAATTTATCCCCCTGGTCACAGCACCCACCCTTAGCAACGCCCTCAGGGAAATTTAATAAAACCACTGGCGCAGTGAGAAAATAGCCCCTGGACAAGCATATAAATTTAGCAGATCTGGCAATTCTATTCCGAGAGCATGAAATAAACAAATAATGCATTTAAATAACGGGTTTGTTGGTCTAGTGGTTAGGACGCTTGCTTAGTGATTCAGTGGTCACGGGTTCGAACCTCATTCCATGTCAGCGAGTTATTTGTGTCGTTCATAGCACAGGCGTTTAGCTTAGTTTGGAAATAGTAAGAATATTGATGTGACACGTTTGTGGTAGAGTTGGTGTAGATAATAATGGTCACCAATTTGTAGTGTGTTGAAGAAAAAGTACGACAAATAGGTGAGAAAGACAACGGGTATCGATATTCGAATTTAGTGATTAATTGCAGTTGCAAGTTTTACGTAATGTGATTTGAGTACTCACGAACGCACGAACACAGAAAACCTTGTGTTGCATAGTAGTCATTTTACTCACAACTGCCGCGAAATGGTTGTTTACCATAGCGAGCACTCCAGCGTTCGTTTGTGAAACTATGAGCAATTTAGCGATAGGATTCGAAACTTCCGAATCCTATCGTTAGATCGCTTCAGACCTCCTCTTTCAATTTTTATACAACGTATAATTCGAGAAATACAGCGGTAGGCGATTGAGTTCATTATTTTGAATAATCTTATATGAAAGTTACAGTTAAGGTTACAAAGCTAAACGCATGTAAACGGTTTTACAATCTAAGAAGAAATAAGTAAATTGGAGCTCGCTGCGCTTTTGACCGCCGAATGGTCGACATGCTCCCACTTTAGAGCATGTCCACATTTTAGGACCAGATCATCACAGGGCCAAGGCCTTCTCAGTTTTTTTGATGTTCTTTTATGAAGCATTATTGAAAAGAATTAGAATTTTATGCGCAAATCCTCATAAACATCCTCATCAACCTCAACGCGATACACCGCTTACATCCATCGACCACCAGCATCTCCAACTTCACGGTCTCTACACTCCAACGACAGCTCTTCGCTACCGTTTTCCAACAACGCTCGACGACCATCCGTCGTCAACACCACAGGGATGTCGACCTGAAGCAGATAGCTGAAGACCGAGTAATCTATCAAGGTTGAATGATGAGCACCCCTGTAGTCTCGCCAAGTACGAATAAAATTCATAAAACTGACCGCGGTTTCTTTTCATCAGCTGTTTCCTGTACAACATTTATAAAATAGTGGGGGACCTCGCATCCCCTACACAGTATAAAAAAATTAACCAATAAAAACCAAGTTTTTATTTTACTCCCTTTCTTTGTGAATTAAGCTAACCATTGTGTAATTAAATAATTAATTGACTGAAAACGAAACATGTCTAGACAAATATCTATGTCAAAAATCTCTAAAAATATCTCTTTATTATTTGATTTCTTCCCAAAAAACCGAAGTGTGCTGTCATCTGTGAACCAATTGTCATAAATTTTCGAAATTCGCAGTGAAGTATCTATTATACTTACCGACGGAGTAATTCAAATTTTAAATATTCCGTGACATTATCAGGCCACCTTTGGTAGTAATCAAACTTTTGTAATGATTCCAATTTGAAAAACCATTAAAATTTCTAACAATCTAAAATTATACTATAATTATTATTTTTTTTTCCGAAATTTTTTATCGTTGCCACGAGTCTGCTTGCAATGTTTCAGCTCGATTCGATCACTGGAAAAGGGTTAAAAATTGATCCAAAGTTTTTTGTCAGACAAGTAATCAATCAATCAGACGCCACGAGTTAATATAAAGGGAGTAAAAAGATTTCCACGACGAGGCAGTATAAATAAATAACCCCGTGAATGGGCGTGAAATCAATTTCGGACTCATAAATTAGACAAAATCATAAAGTATTGTGGACTAGCTCTGTTACACCCTGTAGATACACTGCTAGAAGATAAATTTAGGTGACGTCATCCAAGGAAAGTTTTCAAACTCGACGATTCAATTATTCTGTCTTGTTTTCTTAAGCAGCGACATTGCGTTCGTGACAAATCTGAATTAAAGACAAACCAAAAAAATGTTTGAGCAAAACTTAAACTACGCTCCATGGGGACGTCAGGAATCTGAAATGGGAACGAGTAAAAACCACTTCCTACGTTCCAAGTAACTTTTGTAATTATAATTATCAGTGACGTCACTAGGTACGGTGCCGCCCTTACTTAAAATTTTAGAATGCCACCGCCAATGTTTTTTATTCTTTCTTTTATATATTTTTTATGATATAAATTCATTACGAAATTTTAATTAAAATGTTGTTAGATGAGAATAAGCCCAACATTATCTTAAGGGAGTATTATCATGAAATGGACTTTTTTTTGCATTTTTTCCTTCTATAATCCTTCTTAAACAAGGACCATAAATAATTGTTAAAAAATGTCGAAACTTTCAAAAGTTTTAGCACATCGGTCGAAAAATGACCCGGCCTGTGAGTTCTCATTACGACATCAATTTTTTTGTTAAGGACCTGTGCTATCTTAATAATGTGTAGTGTTAGTGTATTGTAAAATTAATGTATTATAAAAAAAAACATTTAAATACCTTGCTCACACCACAACAAAGAGGACGCACCGCATACCCAAGGCCGTTTAATGAGCAGTTTGGCATTATTTTAAGGCTAAAGCGGTCATGAAGTATGTGTAAGCAGCGCGGCGAGGCGACCACACAAAACCTCTTCACTGTCTCTAGGTATGTGATGATGGAAGATAAATATTAAATAAATATAAATGTTTGGGTGATCCAAAGTTCGTTCTCGCACAGTTTTCAGACATGTTCCAAGATCTTCGGTGATCGTAGGTCGAAGGGTTTGGCCTTGGCTAACTGGTAATTGATTAAGTAGCTGGCTAAGGATTTGCCCGGGTACCCCGCAGAGGAGCCTGCAGCTTCACCAGTAGTGGCGAGAGGAAATCGACCCACGTATGATGTTTCTGGAACCAAGCAAAGGAGTGTTGGACTAGTACAGTCAGTCAGTCACAAGGAAGGTCAGCCTCAAGAAGATATCAGCCTCAAGAATATAGACACCTTGTTAGCAAGGGTACTCTGAGGACTGCCCCAGATCTGTGGAGTCCTGATCATGAACCTTAGACATAGCAGATTAGATTAAGGAAATATTGTGTGGAACGAAGAAAACTAAACCGTATCAGTGTGGAAGGCGATGAAATGGGCCTAAATATCAAAGTGGCCAAAACAAAATTTATGATATTCAACCGACAACCATTCCAGCTAGCAAAAGACAGTAATCTATGCCAGAGTGATAACTGACATCAAGGGGGTCTGACATGCACAGAAAAAAAAAGAAATTTTATATACGAGCGCATTTATCTGTCGACTTGCCGGAAATAAATGCGAATGTAAAGAACCAATCGTTCTAAATTGCTTTACAACCCTTAAAATGAGCCTTCTAATGGTTCTTTTTTTCTACGAGAACGTAATTCTAATATATTTTGTTTTAAATCTAATTTTAATACTCCGCCCCCAATTTTCCGCCCCGTAAAATTTGACGCCCTTAAGCGTCGCCGTACTAGGCCCACGGGACGTCCCCGACAATTATTATTTGCTGGACGCAAAATAGCGGACATTTAATTTTAAAAGTTGACGTATTATGAATTAAAAGTCTTTCAAAAAAATTACCAATCAACCATTTAAAATAATTTTTGATAGTCGGTCCTAAATACACTGAAAAGTTTTTGTCCAAATAAGCGAGTTAATTAAAAAAATAATTAAAAATAATAATTACACTTTTGGCATTAAAAAAATGTTTGTTCCAAGTGAAAATTCTTTTCTTCTCATTTTGTTATCTGATTTTCATCAAAAATTCTATTTGGTTATGATTTAATTAAGTATTTGTCAATGTCTACCTGTCTGTTCTCTATAACATAAAACAGCCTTTGACTGATGGAAACTAAATATTCAACATCCCCCTTTTCCACGATCATTCCAACCCCTCCACATATTCATGTTATTCATTCAAAATTAAATTGAATTCTATATTTTACACATTTTTCACAGTTTCTCTTTAGGATCCTGTGAAAAATAAAAACAAGTATGTTTTATATTCCATTATGAGAGAAACGGAGCAGGTAATTAATAATTAAGTGTTATAGCATAATTAATAATTATGCTATAACTTCTAATGTACCCTTGTCAATCGAGAAAAGAATAGCTGTGTGAGTACACAGTGGAATTCTGGTAGTAACATTGATATATGTTTAATGGATAGGCATGGTGAGGTCTAAATAATGAAAGACGTGATGTAGATAGGTTAGGTTAGGTTGGGTTAGGTTTGGCTGCGTGTTATGTGTTATGTATTTATGGAAATAAATTCAAGATCATCCCGAGACGAGAACATAGCAAGGCCGGTGGTCAGTCTGCTAGGAGCCTGCTTGGAGACTCGATGATAATGTTACATGATCTGTTGTGTTTCAGTTTGTATATATACTCCTTCTGTATCATTTACACAAGGTTGCTTACGCTGCAGTATCTTCGTTTGCAATATTATGTCCTTAATATCAATATATTGTATATATATGTAGGTCAATACCTACTCGTTTGAACTGGCTCAGCAGTACTATCATGACAAAACACTGCTTATCCAAAAACCCAAATTATTTTCGTTGGTAAGACACTTTTGCAACACTGAATCGGATCAAGTATGCACGGCACTGAAATCGTTCAGTCAGCATGAACATCTCCTTACATTTGTATCGAATTGAAGCTTGGCCGAATAGAAATACATAAATAAGGAAAGATAGAAGCTGATCTTAGCGTAGTGTATATAGTTAAAATGTTTCGCGTAGACGGTTTGAAAATGGTGAGCGAATGAATGAGAGGATAATAGTAAGAAAGATATATGATACAAGTGTTGACGATGCCAGAAAGACTTGGCATGCCAGGTTACCCTGATATTGTAAGATGGTCCTGTTAGAAGCTTCTGTAACCGTCGATGGATGCGAAGATGTATGAATGCGGATGAGGCAAGAGTTATGTGTAAGGACTGAAGAGTGAGAGCGGGGTGATGGTTGATTAGTTAATTATATGATATTGAATGATTCATTCATTCATCTTCATCCCCTTGTCCTAGTAGGGTCTGGGGCCCAAAGACTCGACAAGGTATTTCCATGTTCCCCTGTCTTGCGCATTTTCTATATGAGTCAAACAGTCTAGTCTTATTATTTTTCGTACACATTTTTCTGTTGCCTCTCCCAGCTTAATCTGGGGCGACCCATTGGCCGTTTTCCTTCCGGAGTCGCCGGGAAGATTCTTTTTGGTATTCATTCCTCTAGCATTCTTAGAACATGTCCAAGCCACCTCAATTGTGATTTTTCTATGTGTAGGAGTACCATGCTGAGTGTGTGCCTTATGTCGGCACTTCTCACTCTGTTCATCAAGGTGAATACTTGTTCCAAATTATACACAGTTCCTCTTAAGGATGAGAACTGCCTTAGGAAAACGAAGTCAAGCCAAAACTGGATAGAATCAAAATATAAATAAATTATTAATATGTTATGATTTTAGATAAAAATGGTATAAGTGAATTGAAAGCCGAAAATCTTAAGCGACGGGTTAAATTTGACGGGATCAATCAGTTTCGA
Source organism: Agrypnia vestita (assembly GCA_016648135.1). NCBI lineage: Eukaryota > Metazoa > Arthropoda > Insecta > Trichoptera > Phryganeidae > Agrypnia > Agrypnia vestita. Next base: position 82,358 of record JADDOH010008666.1, on the reverse strand, counting down.
CAGCGGTCGCTCTCGACGCGCGTCTTCACTCGAGTGCCCTCCGAACATTTCATTCACTCGAGCGTCAAGTGCGATGCGGAAGCTTTTACCAATAAGCTTTTCGAGTACAACCCATCGGACAAAGTGCTCGGCGATTGGTATTGACGAACTCTCTAGAATCAATATTAACACAGTTGAGAATTGAAAAAAAAATAACAACCATTTTTAAAGAAGATGGCTGGCTGATGAGGTTAGCCAAGGTATTTACGAGGTCAGTTATTCGGAAGAGTTTGTTCGAAATCTACGCAATCGGAGTGTTTGCATGACTAAGATCTTTCTTCTTCTTCTTCATCAGCCGTCGTCTTTCCACTGCTGGATATAGGCCTCTTCCTTATTTTTCCATTCTTCCCTGTTGTTGGCTTATTGTAGCCATTTCTTTCCCCCCACAGCGACAATATCATCGGCCCATCTCTTTTGAGGTCTTCCGATGCCTCTTTTATTTTCCCAAGGTCTCCATTTCAGAACTCTGGGAGGCCATCTTGTAGTATCCTGTCTTGCAACGTGTCCTGCATATTGTCATTTTAGCTTCGCTACACGATCCATGATATCCACTACTCTAGTTCTGCGCCTAATTTCGTCGTTTCTAATTCTATCTCTTACTCTTACTCCAAGCATGGATCTCTCATGGATCGTTGCGTGCATTTGAGCTTTTCTACACTTTTCTTTGTAAGGGCCATAGTATCTCATCCATACGTCGTCAGATCCATACGTTAATCCATACGTCACTAAGATATCCTCAATCAATATTATCGACCTTTTCAGAATAATAATAATGGTTTATTTGTAAATCTTCAAAATTCTCACTATTTTTAAATTAAGCTAAAACCTTGTGCTATGGAAATAAGACTAACTTGCCGGTGTCCTGGAATGGGGCTCGAATCGCAGACCGTTGGATCACTAGGCAAGAGTTAAAAGCAACAAGCTTCCGTATACTATTGCGTGGTCACGGAATAACGTGTCTATAATAATACGTCAATGGCTGTCACATTTAAAGTAATACTTAACCTGCAGAACTTATTTAATTGTTTATTAAAATTTTATATATTTTAAATTCTACGAATGAAGTTCATAAAAAGTTTATTACAATTTTGAAATTAATAATTATCAACGTGCGCCATTATTTTATATAATTCAACTCTCGTCTTTTTCCACATTAAATATTCAATGGATTCAGACATTTCTCTACTCACGACGTGCCACACGTAATAACTTATGTGGCATGACGTTTTCTCTTTTACAAAATTTCACATTACTTATTTAAGGTAGATTTGAGAATAAGAAAAGTAATGCGCTTAAATATTTCGTTGCTTCTAGTTTTGACGGCGGTGTAGCGAGCCTACTTTGATATTCCGTACGCTATGTTTTAAGGGTAGATTCTTTACATGTACTTTACATAATACTTTACAGGTAGATTTCTGCAGAAATTGCTAAAAATGAGTTATACAGGGTGTCTCATAAACAGTAGCAAAAACCTTACAGGTGGACTCCTACCTTGATATTGAGTCGAAAATGTTTAAGAAATCTCTCCATAACTTACATATTGAAAAAACATGAATTATCACCACAGAAACTTACATCAGTTATTAAAAAATTGTTCGTTTCAATGCAACTCAAATAAATGATTTTCAATTTTTTAGAAATAAGGCAATAAGTCAGAAATATTGAAAATAATGAAAAAATCAATTTTAATATACACATTGAGATTAATAAGATTTTCAATAAAATAAAAGCTTAAAATTGTGCAATCCGCCATTTTAACTGAAACACCAGTCAGAGCGAATGACGTCACGCTTCAGTACCCATCACCGTGTCTTTGAACCGTTGCCACAGACACATTGCAGTGTTTACTGAGGCTTGACGTCACGTAGACGAAATGACAGCTGCGGACGCTTTTGCGCGAAATTATAAATATGTAGATGAAATGCAATTATTTGCGTAAAAACTTAGTTTATCACTGAAATAATGTTATTTTCGGTAATAGTAGACGTGTACCTACAATTCAGAATGTTATTTCAAAATCTGCCTATTATCACGATGTCTAGAACTGACATTTTTATCAAGAAAGCAGGCTAAAGGTTAACATTTGCTGGCCAGAGTAATTATAAATCGAAAACCAACGCTAAATAAATTTAGTAGTTATTATAACGTTATTTTATCTCACGTTATACAGTTTGTTTTAATTAAAATTCCATTTATCCCATAACATTTATTCCATTGTTCAAAAAGTATCGCTGACAGCGTTGAGATTAAATGGACCGTAAACAATGATGCACGGATGACTTTTGTTTCAGAGACGAGATGAAATGAGATGAGAAATCTAATGATACGAGATTGCAGAGTCTGGATTTGACAGGGAACTAAGCCGGACATCAGCAATGGCGATTTGGTCCAGGCAAAATAACCGACGTATTAAAATATGCTTCATGAATGTATTTCTAATTATTTGAGTGGGATTTGCATTAATTATGGCTTAAATTGACATCACTGAGACTGTTAATTGGGAACGAAATGAAACAATTGTAAGCCATTCATAAATTTAATTAAGCTCCAAGTCACTGGACACAAACATTAGCTGGAACACTTATTCGGTTGCTAAAATGTTCTCTTCATTTCTGCTGTTGTCTACTGCACAAAATGACTGTACTCGACTCCACTGCCGTAATTTATGAGGACCCGACTTCATGAAGCTTCTGATATAATTTCGCACATTCGACCGGCTTCCAGATCCTTCTAAAATATTGATGAATTATTAAAACCGTTCCGAAACCTTCGATTATATGCAGTTCCTCTCGTTTTTAGAATCTTGTAAAGCGTCCAAAACAGATTCCTAAGATACCTAGACCTCCGTTCATTTAGATCTCATTTAAGCAATGAAGACTCTACGAAGTTTTTAACATGCAGACCCTAACTCGTCGAAGAAACATAGCTGACGCGGTGATGCTATTCAAAATAACACGCAATCTAGTTGATAGTCCGGAACTTCTTCAACGAATATCTTACCACATCCCAACTCGCAATGACAGACACTCACCTACTTTTCATCTCCCCTTATGTAAGATCAACTGAAAACAAAACTCCTTTATGTACAGATCCACAAATTCATTTAACACAAACTATCACCACATTGACATTTTCAACTCAACGATATGAAACATAAAACAGACAATATCTACACAACCGCACCCAAACTAATTCGTACATTATATCTTCCCTTCTATTCCCGTCCCACATTCCCCTCCACCCTCTCCACTCGCTGTTAAATTAAATAAAATTAAGTTAAATTAAATTAAATTACTATATTCAGTGGAAAATTTGTAATTGGCATAATTTTATAAACCATTATTTTATATTTGTTAAGATGTTGATTTGCTGTTAATTTTCCCCAAAATAAAATAAATAAATACATAAATAAATCTTGAACAAAAACAATGTAACCATGATTTGACTTCTGTTTAAATAATTACTTGAACTTAAGTAATTGTACACGTAAAATAATTGCCTAAAAGCAAACACCTAGACACATCCTGGTGAGAAATTTATAGTGTAAGTAGGTACCTATTTAAGAAAATATATTTTAGTGACTAAATGTACACCTACCTACTACATAATATTGGAGCCGAATAAAGTCGATCCGAAAAATCATTCCGGTTTATATAAACTAGATTATAATGACTGTTCAGCAATTTATATAGGTAAAACGGCACGTAATTATAATTTTGGAATATAATAATATTTAAGGTATCTCAATAATAATTACTTCTCGGGATTCTCGAACCATCTTTGGGATAGGCCACATATTTAAAAATGGAAACTGTATTGAGATTCTTCATATCAGTAATAGATCTGAAGAACGTATGTCGCGACGCCAGAAAGAGACTGCGTGACAGAGAGAGAGAATGTATAAAAGCGCGCGTGAATGTCGAGTCGCTCTCTTTTTTACTACCATTGTTATTCAGACTTAATTTTATCGGTGATCATAACGGTTTGTCTAAACCGTTATGATCACCGAATAAATACTTACGAGAACAAAGTCTTTACTTGAAGCTTCCTTATCCCGAAACAAGAGTATTACAATATCTATGATTTTCTCGCCCTTCTATGTCAGGAGAAGACGATATCGGGATCGGGAGTCCAGTTAAAAAGTCGGTCTTCAACTTAGAGTATTTACTGACTGGCAACAATTGGTGTAAATCGCGACAACGTTACCAGCAGTTTACGAGTAGCGCAAGTGGCAGATACTTTTGTGCTGGTTACTTGTGTGCATCACTTTTCATCCCCATTCACTCTCTCATATTTCCTGTCTCTTTTATTCATTCCGACAGACGTTCATCTAGATACATTACACTATCAATAATAGAGATTGAATAATTTTGAAATAATAAAAATCAAGAAATGCCTGAACACTAGCGCCAATGTAATTAAAAGCCTGTTAAAATTTACGATTAGTCCAGTATTTGATATATTCCCCACTTCGTTCTCTACTTGTCAATCTCGCGCACCCTAACCACAACTATAGCCACGCCCCCGTTCAAAAATTAACGAATTTGTGGATAATTAGTATGCGTCCGTCGCCTATCGATTGTTTTATACAATTTTTTTAGTTGATCAAATTTAATAATTATTTCCAACCACAAAGTTAAGGCTATAAACATCAAAAATAATTATCACATTTTGATGAAATAAATCAAAAAATAATATCAATATTTACTCCCTTTCTTTTAACTCGTAGCGTCTGCTTGCTTGCTTGCCTGACGAAAAAATTTTGGATCGATTTTTAACCCTTTTCCCGAGATCCAATCGAGCTGAAACTTTGCAAGCAGACTCGTGGCTATCTATCAAAATTTGATAGATCAAGAAGATCTATCAAATTTTCGTTAAAAAAATAAATAATTATAGTAAAATTTTGGATATTTCAAATTCTAAATGGTTTTTTCATAAACGAAACTCGAAAATGAGAAAGGGAGCATTGTAAAAACTTGGTTTTTATGGGTTAGTTTTTAAATGATGAAATACGTGGTTTTTGCATTATTTTGGGCCATTTCTATTGTTGAAACGGGGTTTACATACGCGCAAACCCACATTGAGGTATTTTTGTTGAAATAATAAGGTACCGTGATCATGATTGATATTACATTTTATGTTTTATGTGGACATAAAACATAAATAAAGATAAAAGGCTGAATATTCTGCCGTAGCAGGAATATTAAAAAGTAATCCTGTTGTCGGAACGCTATTAATATGCCTCCCTTAGCGGAGATTCGCCACCGACGTAAATATTAATCGTCGTGAGCAATCGTTAAAGGTACGAAACTGCTAGTAACTTACGTTAATGATGATTCTTTCAGGAATGAAATGGCCTAATTAGGGGAGTGGTTCTTGTCGGTGATGTTACAGGCGAGTCCAACAAAATATATATATAATATATATAGATAGATATATATATATATATATATATATATATATATATATAGTATTATATAAACAAAGGCACAAATGTCCAAAACATATATATTCAAAAACACATTCATATTTGTGAAGTTGTAATTTTTCAGAACAAAGTTCTGTGAAATTTTAAAACCAAATTTAGGAAGACATACAGAAAAATCTAATTCACGAAAAAATATTAGTCTACTACTGGGATTCGAACCCAGGTCACCTCCTTTCCGGGGCCGGTGCTCTGACCACTTAGCTATGTTTATATAACTAGCAGCCCTCTATGTTTCCTTGAATATATCGACCTTGTGCATAGAGCAATCCACTTTTTTAATACGGTAGTTCAAATTACTTTGCAAAGCCACCGCTAGATGGACGCCAGAATTAACCGAATAATTCATTTTATTTGGACATACATTTGTACAACAGATATTATATATCTTCAAGAACACATTCATATTTGTGAAGCTGTAATTTTTCAGAACAAAGTTCTGTGAAATTTTAAAACCAAATTAATTAATCAATTAGGAAGACATACAGTCGGTGCTCTGACCACTAAGCTATAGCATGAATTAGATTTTTCTGTATGTCTTTCTAATTGATTAATTAATTTGGTTTTAAAATTTAAAATATTGTTTAGAATGTTGTCACCGAGGGTAACTAATTTAGAATGTAATGAATTCTAGATTTTATACAAAATATAGTCCCTTCCAAAATCATGTTTACAAATTACTATTTAAGGCAAAAGCAGCAATATCCAATTCAACCAATCAACCCCCAAGGGTGTGTGACGTGACAAAATGGCTGCTTCGTACTGAAGTGAGAATTGATGTCGTTTTTAGACTGAAACATCATGGCAAATACAGCAATATCCACTCTTTGGTAGCAAACACAGCAATATCCATATTTAAAAGTTAAATGTTTATTTGTACCTACACGTACAAAGAACATTGAGGTGGCAATTGTTTTAAGAACATTTGTTAGAACATCCACACATTTTTTAAAGTTCTATATATATGTTCGAATCAAGAACACTTTATATATTGCACTGGTCTCTGCTAGAGACATCTGTCGTTATTTTTTTCTCATTAACAAGTTAGTACATGGAGTTTTTTTAGCAATATTCCTTATTGAAGTAAGTATATATGATATTCTTTATAATTATGTCATATCATTAGAATACGCCCTAAAATCAACATTTTCAATTTTTAACTCCTATCACGGACCAGCATATTAAATAATTAATAATTATTGTCTGTCTAAGAATTGTCTAATCTTTCTCAAAAGTGATTTTTTTTAGCAATCTGTGTGCGGCAAACACGGGACGAAATTGGCATTTTATATGCATATAAGAATATTTAATTAAAATGTCACGTTACCTTATTAGGCGCAGCATTGCATGCACCCGGCCGAGCGCGGCGTCATTGAAAATTGAAAATGAGAAAATTGAGAGAAAAATGCATTTTTGCGTCTATTACTGCACTTGTTGTGGATGCAGACTTGCATTAACCAGATTGCCACCGATGGCTGGAACCAAGATAGAGCCAATAGATGAGATTTAAATTGGAAAACCTTATAGCTTTTTTGATTTTAGATAACGTTTGTGCGTTTGTTTATCGAATCTCGCTGCCGGGCTAAGAACCCAATCCGCTAATCTCGTGCTAATCTCGGATTATCTTTCGATCAAAATATCACAGTATTGAGATTAATCTCAACTAAATCTCTGAAAAGAATCTCATCCTGTCGACACGATCCTGTGAGAGCTGTTTTAGAAAAATCGTTTGTTCGTAATATATATAATTCTGGAAATCAAACAGCTTCTTGAAGGGGATTAGAAGCGTATGTGAAAGGAGTGTTTGTAAAGATTATCTGGTAAAAAAACTAACCCATAAAAACCAAGTTTTTATTACACTCCCTTTCTCATTTCCTAGTTAAAACAGGTTTAGCGCTTACCCTACGCGTTGAACTCGAGTTGGGCGACGCTACGAAAGAGATAAAAAATTACGAAAAATCCAAAATTATACTATAATTATTAAATTTTTTTAACGAAAATTTGATTGATCGTTTTTATCGTCGCCACGAGTCTGCTTGCAAAGTTTCAGCTCGATTGGATCACGGGAAAAGGGTTAAAAATCGATCCAAAGTTTTTTCGTCAGACAAGCAACCAGACGCCACGAGTTAAAATAAAGGGAGTAAAAAGGCCGATTTCACGAGTGACAACAGATTTAGAAAGCATATATGTGTGTTTAAGAAGCATTTTGTCAAAATTATATTCATTTTAAAATCTCCGCTCTGGCTTATAGTCAGTTACAATTTTTTTTATCTAAACTTCGTCTCGCAGGAAGGATTGTGGGTTCGTGGAATGAAATAGTGTTTTTGTTTTTGTACGGATGTTTATTTTCGCTGGAGAGAAGCCCCTGGGACAAGTGAAAGTATAAAGTAGAAATAATAAAGAAGTCCGCGAATACCAGAATCCCCTTCTTCGTGTGGAAGCTTGTCTGTACTTCGTCCGAGGCAATTGCACAAGGTTTCTGACGAAGCATTAACTATGATTGCAGTACTGGGCGCTCTTGGATATCCGCGTTCACAGTCTGTTAAACTACTTGTTTGACCCAAGTCAGCAATATTGCGTTAGCAAATTTGCTTGACCCACATACCTGAATACATGGCGCAATTGTTTTGTCGACTGGACATTAATTGGTAACCTAACTCAGCAATATTGCGTTAGCAAAAAACATTGCTTGACCCACATACCTGAATACATGGCGCAATTGTTTTGTCTACTGGACATTAATTGGTACTAAGTTGAACAATAATATGAAAAAAAAAATATTGAGCTAATTATATTATTTCTCAAAAACCATGAGCTGGTGAGAATGACCGTTATTATGTATAATAACAGTAAGCGAAACAAAAAGTAAAGTAAAAAGTTCTTCATTTAGAACGGTTTAAGAGGGAATGGAAGGGAAGATGTGATGGGGATGGAATAAAATCTGTATTAATAATTTTAAAAATATATTACGTTGTATACTGTTATGTGCATTATTTTCTATTAATTATATTTTTTTTATATAGGTACGTTCGAATTTTTAAGAACACGATTATTGATTTTTGTCCCCAGAGAGGTTATGATTTATTTGAGTTAAATTATATTCGTCTCAGACGGATAAAATAAAATAAATAATTTTTAGGCGTATTCTGCGTATACATGTTAGTAATTCGGATACATGTCATAAATCCATTAAAATAACATTGCCTCATAATCTAAATATAGAAATCAAATCATATCAGCGGCGTTTACATACAGTTTCATGGGATTGACAAAATTCAACCATAAATGACAATATCATGGTTGAATTAAAATAAAGTATATATTAATTAAAATAAAATAATTATAATATAGAATTAAAATAAAATAATTATAATAAAGTTCGGCGGCCCTCGTAGTGCTGTGGGTATGACACTGGCTTCCCAAACCGAGGGTTCCGGGTTCGATTCCTGGTAAGGTCACAATTTAATCTATGTGATTTTCTCAAGCCTGGGTGTTTTGTGGTGTATTTCGCTTCTGTAATTGGGCCTTCAGGCCTGTTGAAGCGTAAAAAAAAGGCATTAAAGTAAGCAAGGTACATAAAAACCATAAATACTAATTTCCAAATTTAATGTGCGGTCGGGTGATCACGGGTGGATTCGGCGAAGGTTACATTGTATAAAGTGATCATTTGAAGCAGCGTCATGACAGCGTAAGCCCTGCAAAACTTTCCCATATAAATAGCATCGTACTTATTTTCATTTTCTTTGAAACCGCTTTGGACCAATTGGAGAACCCGGTTATCCGCGGCCCACAGTTTGAGCAACACCGCTGTAAAGGCGGCCTCCCTGTAACGTAATTTAGATGTATTTACATTGCACGACTTTAGCGCGCCGCTTAAGACGCCGCCCCGTGCACATGCATGATGCATGGCCTCCCCGCTCCGGGTCTGCTTGGCGCTGGATTCGATTACTTATCCACCAATAACCGCGCGACTCGATATCCAAAATGGCGTCGATATTCGAAATTGAAAAATAATTGATAATTCCATTATAAAAGGTGACGATTTAAACGTAGATTCGATCCATTCACACTGGTTCGGATTATCGAATTATTATGATTTGACTGCTATTGTAAAACATTGTACACAACATCAATTATGACGTAATGAATATTATATAAAATAATTGTGATAAAAACCTTGAAAAATTTCCAATTTGAATATTTTCCAATTGGAATTCGAAGGTTTCTATTATTTTATTTGACTTGTATTGAAGAGAATAAATTTTTCATATTCTATATAAGTTACTGTAATGATAGTCCAACGTTTTACAAAAAATAAGTCAGAAATATTGAAAAAAAATGCAAACTTTGATGTCGCATATTTTCGACTTATAATCAAGACAAAAATATAGTCTTGCGAGGTTATTAATGTTTTCCAAATAACCCCGTATACATATTTTGTATTTTTTTAAATTGTATTTAATGAACTATTACGAGTAGCTTCCATCCACAAAAATAACTGCACTATAAAAGAAATATTGTAAACAATGATTTTCTAAATAAATAAATATTTTGTATATAATACCGCAAATTTTTCAATATATTTCGAAGACAATTCGTATATAATTAAAACGGGAATAACACTAGTTTCAAATAAACGTTTCTTTTCGAGAAACAGAAATAGAATTCACACAAAAAGTTGTGTGTGCAAGCAACTGGAATTTGTAAAAAAAGTCATTTCTGTAAGTGACGTGTGCGCAGTTCTCACCACATTGGACCTTTCGATGAAACACGCTATTCTATGAAAAATTTACTCGTCTATTACAAAAAAACTCGCAGAAATAAAGATGGCTCAATGTAATATTATACGGTTTCATTAGGAAAATACAGAGTTCAGGACGAGTTTTTTCTCAACTTGACTAGATCTAAGAAACAAATTTGTTGGGCACAAACAAGTGAGATAAATTATGAATTGACATGAAGTTGGATACAATAACGTCGGAAATAAAACATCTAGCCGTAGAAAAATTACGGTAGGATTACAAACAAATATTAATTAAATAATTAAGGATTATTTAATTAATATGTTTCCCAGAATTTTTCCTAATGCACAGCTTTTTTGCTTGTATGCGCTGCACGCCACTGGTGTATGTGGCAGGATCGCTGAGATGGTTAGGGCATGTGGAACGGATGAGCGAGGAAAGGATAGTAAGGAGAAACAGAGGACGTCCGCGAAAGACCTGGTAAAACCAGATATACAAAAAATTGGAGGATGCCCCGTTAAAATATTACATTGATACATACGTAGAATATATTTGTCTGTTATTACATATAATATAATAATGACATAATAAATGATTAAATTGAATCTACGTACTTCGTTTATATATAAAATTATAATTGGACACGACACTATTGAATTCAAAAGAAAAATAAAATAAAAAATTAACCATCAAATCATTGTTTTCATTCTAAAGCTTTTATCGAGATCTCGGTTTCCATTTCATTGTAGGTAGGTACTTTTGTTTTCTTGACTAAGAAATTCATTTGTAGCACACTGATACTAAATTAAATTTAAGATAATGAAAATCGTGTTTTCAGTATTTGTATTATTGTTTTAATTATCACTGGCATTTTGATACAATTCACAACAAACAAAATCCTTTTACAGAATAACAACCAGCTTTTGTTTTGTAGCAATTTTAAATAAAGAGATAAATTCTAATGTATCCATGATTTAAATAATTTTAGAATAGTACCAGAATGTAGGTACTTTCCCCGAATATCTGAGATATATTGGCATTTTTTTGTGTGCGTGTGTGTATGTGTGACCCCAAATGTATTAAAAAATGCATTGTCATCGACCTCAAGTTGATATGCAAAATTTCAGCTCGATTGGATGACGGGAAGTGTGTTAATTTTTACTTCCAAGATACTTCCTAGTTGGATATTTATTTATTTACGCCCAAGGGGCTTTTACAAGTAATAATATGAATATACAATAGATGTTACAAAATAATGTGGTTGAACATTGCAACTTAAATTTGTTAAAATAAAATACAACAAGACAAAACAAGACATAATACTGTTTAAAAAAAAGAAAAAAGGATTAATTAATTCATTGCAGGATTTTATTTGAAAAATATTAATATACAATAAATATAGTATAATAGAGCAATATATTGTAATTTCAATATGTTAAAATAAAAATCCATTTAAAAAATTTAGAAATAATTCATTCAATGCAAAAGAGAAGACACGAAAGATAAACAATACAAAACATGAGGAATATTTAAAAATAAAATAAAAACAGTCAACAAAATGTAATTTTCAAAATTTGATAAATAATAAACTTAATGCAAGTAAGAAAACATACATAGTTACATATACATATACAAAATACAATACATATACCTACATATACTTGAGTACGTACATACAAAAACTTTAGTAATTAGATATAATATCTGTGATAGGTGAAATAAAATTGTAGCTAGGATTGTCTAATGGAATGTGACTTGTGAATTGTCTAATGGAATTCAGGACGGCAGGATGTAGAGCTTCTATTGGGGAATCTTTATATTGTGCTAATATTATGGATGAAACAAATATAACAACTTTTAAGAGGAAGCTTATGAAATATGTGACGCTTACATTTGATTGAAATGTGTGCTTATTATATGTAATTACTGTTTATACTCATATTAAGAAATAAAAAATCTTTTTAATACCTACCTTGAGAATAAAATATATGTATATATATATATATATAAAGGGTTATTTGTAAAACATTAATAACCTCGCAGGACTATATTGCTGCCTTGATTATGAGTCGAAAATGTTCAAGCTATTATGCCCTAAAATCAATAGTTAAGGAGATATGCGACATCAAAGTTTGCATTTTTTTTTCAATATTTCTGACTAATTTTTTGTACAACGTTGGACTATCATTACAGTAACTCATATCGAATATGAAAAATTCATTCTCTTTAATATAAGTCAAATAAAAAAATAAAAACCTTCGAATTCCAATAGGAAAACATTCCAATTGGAATTTTTCAGGGTTTTTATCATTTTATTTAATTTGTATTGAAACGAATGAATTTTTCGTAATCAATATGAGTTACTGTAACGATAGTCCAACGTTTTACAAAAAATAAGTCAGAAATATTGAAAAAAAAAATGCAAACTTTGATGTCGCATATCTCCATAACTATTGATATTAGGTCATATTAGCTTGAACATTTTCGACTCATAATCAAGGCAAGTACTATAGTCCTGCGAGGTTTATTAATGTTTTTCCCAATAACCCTGTATCTATATATATACTATCTTATATATTATATATACCCGTAAATCAAAAAAAAAAAATCATGACATGCTTTTGTATGCTTTCTTTTTTGGATACATTTTTAATCGATTTTTGAAAATCAGTATTTCAGTATCCAAATGTTAAACACGTTGTTTTAAAGTTTAAAACAAATTTCCAACGGTTTGTTCTGCGGCTTTTTCAATGGCTCTTGTTTGTGTGACGGATTATTAATTAATTGTGAATTACGTGATTACACGTGACGGAAGTGACATGATGATGACGTGAAAATAGTTCAGAGAGTAATTATCAAAGTGATTTTGAGAAAACCCTCAATACTCCCAACAAGGTAACTATCCAACATTTTTAACGTCCTAAATATTAATCAAAATCTATTAAAAATTTGTAATACTTGAAATTCACAAAATTTACTTCAATAATATTACATTGGGATGTTTTAGTAATAGACTGAAATCAGCTGGAAGTGTTTTGATACCTAAATGTAATACTAGCACAGTCCAACACCATTTCTCCTATCAATGAGTAGCATACTGTAATGCTCTTCCCGATGAAATGAAGACAGAAAAAAAATTGAAAAATCTTCTACAAAAATCAATCATAATAACGCAATAAAAAAAAATCTTATCAAAAACAATCAATATATACATACTTTTAAATGTTATTACAATACCTTCTTAATTTTTATAAGTTAATCTAATGTCTTATATTATATCCAATGCCCCCCACTTTTAAACACGAGAATTAAATTCTCTATATTTAAAAGTGGGTAAGCGTTAATATTCTCATTCTATCATCATCATGTAATTAACACCATTATGTACAATTCAATTAAATAAATACATATATATATATATGTTAAATCGAAGGCTTTCACGGGTACAATATGTGTTAGTTCTAACTACTTTGGGGGTAACCCGCATCAAATTCTGGTCGTCAGGACCAGTCGTCTGCCGACGTTTCGAACAGATCTCACTGTTCATCTTCAGGGCGCCTTGTCGATGAGCTGCTTCCGATACGAACGGACGTGTTCGCACTGCCCCTCGTGACGGAAATTTATTAACAAGCAACCTGAAGATGCCTGTTGTGATTCAGGCGAAACGTCGGTTGACGAATGGTCCTTCTGAGGACCAGATTTTGACGCGGGTTACCCCCAAATAAATCAATACTAACATTTCTAACACCCGTGAAAACCTTCATTATAACATATATATATTCTTGATATATATATATAATATATATATTATATATATATATATATATAATATATAAAAAATATATATATTATATAATTATTAGGTCCTTACCTCTGAAATTTGGCGTTGTTATGGGAGGAACATAAAGCCGATTTTTTTTTTTATTATAATATATTTATTTAATCAAAGTATGTACCATTGCTATCTATGCACTTTTGCCATCTCATCTCAGGTAGTTCATCGATCCCTTTACTAAAAAAACCATTCGGACGGGAATCAATAAAATCTTTGAAGGCGGTTTGGACTGCCCCATCGGAGTTGAATTTTTTCCTTTGCAAGAAGTTCTCCAAATTTCGAAAAAAATGGTAATCTGTTGGGGCAAGGTCCGGAGAGTACGGTGGATGTCTTAGACATTCCAATTGAAGCTCCTCTAATTTGGTAGCCGTCTGTTGTGCAGTGTGTGGTCTAGCGTTATCATGAAGCAGCAGTGGCCTAGAGCGATTAACCAGCCTCGGTTGTTTAGCAGCTAGCTTTTCCATCATGGTTTGCAGTTGCTGACAATAGACATCTGCCGTAATCGTCTGGCCAGATTTAAGAAAGCTGTAGTGAACGACACCAGCACTAGTCCACCAAACGCTCACAAGTAACTTTTTTGGAGTCAATTTTCGCTTGGGGCATGGTTTGGCTGGTTCGGCAGGGTTCAGCCATTGCGATGAGCGCTTCCGATTATCGTACAGGATCCACTTTTCATCATAGGTAATGATTAGATTTAAAATCCCTTCATTATTGTGCCGGTTGAGTAATGCAACGCAATAGTCAACGCGCGTTTGTTGATTTGCTTCACTCAATTCGTGAGGTACCCACCTTTCAAGCTTTTTCACCTTACCAATTGGCTTTAAGTGGATTAAAACAGTTTTATCACTAACACCGCAGCCTGCAGCTAACTCGGATGTGGTTTGCGATGGATCCGCTTCCACAATAGCCTTCAATTCTTCATTATCAACTTTGGTCTCCGGCCGTCCACGGGGCTTGTTCTGCAGGTCGAAATTTCCAGAACGAAAACGTTGGAACCAAAAACGCACTGTGTTTTCTTTTGCGGCACCGTCGCCATACACATCATTAATCCTTCGAGCCGTTTCTGCAGCACTGGTGCCACGGTGGAACTCGTACTCGTAAATAACGCGATATTTCAAGTTTTTCATTTTGTAAACTGAGTGACGCAAAGAAAAAAACAATTGAGGAAAAAACAAATGAATTATAATTTTCAAAACACCAATACATGAGTAAATAGCTGTATGAATTTGGATTTGGAATTCCTAACCAAAGAGAAGATATTTGAGATCAAATTTGCCAGTACGGCAAATTTGATCTTTACAGTAAATTACAGTACCTAATATATTATATGTATATATAATATATGTATATAATATATATATATAATATATATATATATTTATATATATATATGACGAAACTACTTTCTGGGGGAACCCGCGTCAAACAGTCCTTAAAAGGACTTTTAAACTCCCGACGTTTCGAACAGGTAACACTGCTCATTCGCAAGGGCCTCTTATTTTGGGTCCTGCCCAAAACTGGACGAGTAAACCCGACTGTTCGGGGCAAGAGCCAGAACAAAAGCGAATTAAAATCCTAATTGGTGCTAAAAATTATTGACTTTTATTTATTTGTTTAATAGCCGACTTTGCAAACGGGGCGTTTCACGCAGGTTCCCCCAGAAAGTAGTTCGTCATCTTCATTTTACCTTAAATATAACAAATATATATATATATATATATATATATATATATATATATATATTTTTTATCGAAATGATAATCTCTAAAATAGTAAAATAATGTATAGTCACGCACTTTACGTAAATGTTGAAAGTTTCAGAGCTCTTGGTTGTCGGGAAATTGGTGAAAAATCAATCACAAGATTCCACTACAACAAACAACACACAGAGCTAAATAAAAGCATGTAAAAAGCTTCAGCAATCGAAGAGCGTGCATGAGATGTATAAAAGTAGATGAGGCAAAATAGATAAGCCAAGTAGGGATGGGTCGTCGACGTATTTACCGTCGACGAAACGAGACCGTCTACGTCCGTCCATCGACGAGACGGTCAGCTACTTGAATTCGTCAACTTCGTTACGCGGACGTCGCGGACGTTCTATCTAAACATGGGGACGATGGTCAACTGTCTACGGTTCGACGCGACGCTGCTCGACGGCTATTTTTATTACGTTAATTTTTAAAATTTAAGTTCGTAGGAATATAGTTTCGGGGAAAGTAAAACCGCTACTTGTGCTTATATGTAAAAAGAAATATTTTATTATTTATTTGTCCACCGTCTACGAATTCAACTAGTCCATGCGATGAACGTAAACCGTCGACGTGTCGATGTAACGTCAACGGTTGATTTCAACTAGTCCGTCCATTCAACGCCCATCCCTAATGCCAAGACAGAACAGTGTGGCATTTTATCCTCTCTCTGCCTATGGATGTGGCGTATTGGTAGGTCAATAAAGATGAGAAATTGTTCGTATAAATTGAGTGATTTTTTAAATAAATTGAATTATCATCATTTCTCACCCGCGAAATTTATTTTATTTTATGGAGGCTGTGCGGGAATTGAAGGTGCGTCGCAGATAAATCATGAAAAAAGTTTTGGAACGCGCGATAAAGGTTGGCACAAGAATAATGGAAAGTGAGAAGGGAGGGCATACATCAAAAATAAAACTTTGGGGAATTTTGATCGCTCTACGAAAAATAAAGTTTTGAAGAATTTCTTCAGCGTGAGGGATATTCTTTATACGCCTTTGTGAGACATTCTGTTGTACGTGTTCTTATACAGAGTAATATATTATCACGTGGTATTCCTTCGCACATAGGTTGAACATTGTAACTTAAATTTGGTAAAATAAAATACAATAAGACAAAACAAGACATAATACTGTTTAGAAAAGAAAAAAGGATTAATTAATTCAATGCAGGATTTTATTTGAAAAATATTAATATACAATAAATATAATATAATAGAGCAATATATTGTAATTTCAATATGTTAAAATAAAAATCCATTTAAAAAATTTAGAAATAATTCGTTCAATGCAAAAGAGACGACACGTAAGATAAACAATACAAAACATGAGTAATATTTAAAAATAAAATAAAAACAGTCAACAAAATGTAATTTTCAAAATTTGATAAATAATTAACTTAATGCAAGTAAGAAAACATACATGGTTACATATTCATATACAAAATACAATACATATATCTAGATATATCTGTGACAGGTGAAATAAAATTGCATTAAAATTGTAGTTAGGATTGTCTATTAGAATGTGACTTGTAGTGTAGGAATCTAAGAAATAATTTGTTTGTGATTGCATTATGAATTCAGAATGGCAGGATGTAGAGCTTTTATTAGGGAATCTTTATATTGTGCTAATTGAGTACATACATACATACATTTTATCCTCTCTCTGCCTATGGATGTGGTGTGTTGGTAGGTCAATAAAGATGAGAAATTGTTCGTATAAATTGAGTGATTTTTTAAATAAATTGAATTATCATCATTTTTCACCCGCGAAATTTCTTTTATTTTATGGAGGCTGTGCGGGAATTGAAGGTGCGTCGCAGATAAATCATGAAGAAAGTTTTGGAACGCGCGATAAAGGTTGGCACAAGAATAATGGAAAGTGAGAAGGGAGGGCATACATCAAAAATAAAACTTTGGGGAATTTTGATCGCTCCACGAAAAATAAAGTTTTGAAGAATTTCTTCAGCGTGAGGGATATTCTTTATACGCCTTTGTTAGACATTCTGTTGTACGTGTTCTTATACAAAGTAATATATTATCACGTGGTATTCCTCCGCACATAGAGAGAGTGGACAGTCGTGCATTCACATTTATATCACATATTTATAGTCTTCCACAACTACACCTTTTCATAGTGTTATGACATGTTACAAGGAATTCGGACAGTGCCTAAATTCTTTTAATCATTTTGTTACAATACTAAAACAAAAATCGAATTTTTACAGATTTGACAGTGCCGCTGATATTTGTGTTAATTCAATTCAATTCAATTTATTTAATAATATGTACATTACAAACTAAGAGTTCAAGGCATACATATTATGGAAGTATATATCAAAATAAAAATATTTAATAAATTAGAAATAACATAAAATCTCAGACCCAAATCCCCCTCACATACATGGAATATATCAATACCCAAAGCGATTTTGTTCAGCATAGCTGTGGCTCTTCCAACAGGCATAACCATCGGCAGGTTGGTCCTGTATATTGGAATGTGAAACAATCTATGCTGACGATGTCTAATGTAATTGTCAGGAACATACAAACCAATGCCCTGCATAATTTCAGGATTATCGATCATACCGCGCAACAATCGATAAAAATGTGTAGTCAAATACACATTCCTTCTAGTCTCTAGACTATTGTAGCCAAGCATACCCTGGAGAAACTCGATTGGGTAGAGCCAAGGATAATGCCCGTACTCTCTCATGTAGAGATATCTCAGAAACTTCTTTTGGACATTCTCCACCATAAGAGAGTACTTGCCCTCATGTGGCCCCCAGATCATGGAGGCACTCTCGAGTCTACTCCGCACCAAGGAGTTGTAAAGAGTTCTCAGTACGCGGGTATTCTCGAAAACCCTGGCAGTACGCAGAACAAATCCTAACATTTTCAAAGCATTACCGTTAAATTGTCCCGTAATCCATATGTTTGTAATACAGTTAAAAATAAATCGAAATATAAATTCCAAGTTCTCGCTATTGTCGGGTGAGTACTTCGCCTATACGAGCTTCCTGAAAAATCGAGCCTGGGGGTGTATTCGTTCAGACTGTCAGCCCACGTTAGAGTAAAGGTCTCGTGGCGTTCAACAATTGAATTCCGTACCCCACAGAGATTTCTTTATCATGTCTCATTTCACCACGCGCCATCTTAATCCTATTTATCAATTTTTCTTCTGTAGCGACATTTTATCTCATGTACTGTTTCGCAGACAGTTAAGTGTCCTTGAAGATAAAACTCAAATCTCAAAACGTCGTTTCGAGCTAAATTATAGTCTCACAGAGACGAAGCTATTTATGTGAGAAACGTGTATGGAAGACGTTTTATAGAACGGCCCGGGGTCTTCGACCTATATGAGCTGGCTTAAGTGATCACTTTACTCAATTCCATCGTAAGAACATGCATACGTTATCGTCATTAAGTCATAAGGCGTCAAGCAACGCGGAGTCAGTGAATTCATTTCGTAACGACAAGTGTGCGACATCTATGTAGCACAAACAAGCAAGCGCAATGTGACTGCCAGTGATTCCAGCGGAATAAAAGAAGTAGTTTCTATGAGCGAACATTGAACGGAATTTACGAGAAATGATCTAAGCGACAGAGACAGCGTTAATTAGTTAGAATTAAAGAACAATTCAATAATAAGTGTATGATTTTTTATTTATTTATTTATTAGAGACACTAACAGGATAATAGGTACATGATACTCTGATAATAAACATTACAGTGAAGACTATGCCCATTATCCCAATTACAAGTGTCTTCGGCACGCTCTAGTAACATGTATTTTTGCAATTAATTATATTTTACATGTACATTTATATGTATTGTATATTTTGTGTTTGAATGTAGTGCGATTAGTATTTAATGAATGATTTATTTAATGAATCTATAGGTTCATGTCATCGTTTAGAAAATGGATGTTGTGTATGAGTGAGTTTTTGAACGTTAGGGTCAGAACAATACAAATTATATGTGCGACACAACCTTGTGACGGGAGAAAAGTAACCGACAATATTAGTGTGCTGGCTTATTCTAAAGAACTCCGGGTTTCTTATACGGGGTTTAGCTTGCAAATTTATATCAGATAGAGAGAGAGAGAATCAATAGCTCCGCTGAGAATCTTGTGTAGCACAACGGGATCGGATATTTTCCGTCGGGACTCAAGTTTGTGCATCTTGAAAAAGG
Source organism: Agrypnia vestita (assembly GCA_016648135.1). Lineage (NCBI taxonomy): Eukaryota > Metazoa > Arthropoda > Insecta > Trichoptera > Phryganeidae > Agrypnia > Agrypnia vestita. The sequence goes on along the minus strand of JADDOH010008666.1, from coordinate 62,314 downwards.
CAAGTCGATCTTCGTAGCTGTGACGGTTACGAACCATACTACAATTTAACTCGTGTATAGTGAATTTCTTCGGTATTAAATTAAATTAAATTAATTTTAAGTTTGATCAACTCATTCGTATAAAGATTTTGACACCTCCGCCTAAGCTATCGCATTTCCAACGCATTTGATCTATTTCAGCAAATTTTTCAAAATATTTTGTAGCACCATTTTATAAATAAAATAATTAAAACTTTGTTTTAACCACATTTAAATTTCGTTGTAAAAATTCAACATGGTTGCGGGAGCGATGCTCCCTTCTTCAGGACAATGAATGTACTAAAATTAAGCTCAAGTATAGACAAATTAGTTATGGTGGGAGGGGCTTGAGGATGGCCCTGTTCAAAGCCGCAACAACCGTAGAACTTGTATGAGAATGTATGAATGTGGCCAAAGCAAAAGTGGTGTGCCAGTATGGAAGAGTGTGACGTTCAATACTCTCTGCCTACCCCTGCGGAGAAACGGCGTGATGGTTGGTTAGTAAGTTAGTTTTTGGGAGGGGTTTGGTGGGGGCGTGGCTACAAATTACGTAGGTACAAAGTAATTATAATGAAAACAGGTTTAAGAGAGGGCTATTCATAAAGTTTATTTGATTATTTATAATATTTAAGTATTTATTAATTTTTTTAATTTAATAATAATTAAATTTAACAATAAATAAATTTAACAATTTTATTAATTTTTAATATTTCTAAATTTTCCAAATAAAACACCCCCAGTATTGCTGTGTAAAATTTTGAAACCGCTATTTAAATCGAAAGAGTGATTAGATTCTCTTAGATGGTTCGCGGATTCCGAATAATTATTATTGTTAAGAAATCTCAAATCTCGTTGACCCTAATTTGAAAATATTAAAATAGTTACAATTTAATTGATAGATGCCCGATTTTTTTTAATTTTCATTACATTATCCTTGTTATATAAAATATAATTATTTGATTTTTTATTCGTATAAAATGCTGGCTGGACTGTATTTTGAATTTTTGCTAATTAAATTAGAAGTTTGATCATTAAAGAATAAATTTTTTCTCCATTGTTTACAATTTGTTCCGGACAGAACAAACAAAATATAGGGCGGTCCGCTCAGTCCGCTCCGTCGGCCAAGAAGCGTAGTAATGGCCGAAGAAATACAGCACGGGTGTCTCGTGTCAAACAGCATACTTTCGCTGTGATGCGAAATTCGTCATAGAGAAGCGCCGGCCGTCGTCCAAAATTCTCAGCCAGAGGCGCCGAAGATCGCGGAGGCTGGATCGTAGATTCACTACAGTAGTCAGGTCCCAGCAGAATTCTCCAATAGGTATCGGGAGATAAATAAAATGCAGATGAAAGTGATCCGACAGCGTTTAAATCACCACGCGTAAAGCGTAACAGGTGACCGCTCTACAAAACCTTTTTATTATATAACATTCTCAGAGATTTACAAGATACGATATGACAGCATGTTACGTAACCCAATCAGAGCGAGCCAAATCTCCCCTCTCTGTCGCCGCGGTTTGAACCGCGACTGGCGCCATCTCGCGGCGCTTTCTAGGAACTAGACCCGCGAGCGGCTGTACTGATCTCGGTCTGAAGACAAAAAAAATGGTTAATTACAGGTTTTGCATGTACCCCACAGGGCTACAAACTATGTCACGTATAGGCCTGACCTTGCATAAGGCCGTGACACAGTTCATCGGACCTGCAGGTCCTACTAATTCATGAAAAATGCGTTAATTATGTCGACCGTGAAGGGTCGAAGTTAAATCAGGTCATAAAGGTAGGTAATTTAATTGTTACGCGATGCTTTCTATGATTACTGCATAGTACTCGCCCTAACGAGTATTTTGATACCACTTTTGTCTTTGGACAAAGTGGTTTTTGATACTTATCGCGCTTTTAAGAAAAGTTCAAAAGGTCAATTTTTCTTCCAAGTCAAAACATGAGCCTACATAGGCATGCGTATACTCTCTGAATAGGTATTTACTTTGCGATCATGATGCAAAAAGTTTCATCAAGATCGGATACTTCTGTCAAAAGTTATTTCTATTTTTGTGTTTCCGGCGGAAATTTACCTCAGTGGTGGTCAGATTAAATTCATTAAAAATTAGTGACCAAATGTTTATCGATGTCTTAGTATTACCAATGGATAGGTATTGACTAGGCGCGTCTTGTAGTAATATTTTCAAGTCTGTCATGAAAATATTACTTGCGCTATATGCCTTCAAAGGGGGCCGCGGAGAAAACTTTCTCATTTAGCTTTCTCCGGCGTCCCGGTACAACTTTACATGCGTAAAAACACATTAACTTAAGAAGTATTCTTGTTGAGAACACTGTAAAAAAGGTTTCAGTTTGATTTTAAGTCTGTGAGAGCTGCAATCTCACTTTGATTAATTCCCATAAGATATTCAATTATCAGAAAAAATGTGTTTTTTACCATATCACTGCCGATAACTCACTATATCGCGCAGTGTGTGTGTGTGCATTTACTTGTCAACTCTTTATTTTAGGTAAATTTCATAAAATATTTTGACCATGTAATTTCTTCAAAGTGACCGGCAACTGAGTTTGCCGGGATTTTAAAATGACTTTACTTTCAGTGTTCAACCAAAATGGTTCAGATAATAGGGCAAACTTGCGTCTTACGCAAATAAAAATACCTCCCGCTTTCTCTTTTATTGAACAATAAAATGTGACATTCCATTTTTACATACAGTCATGATGCAATTCTGTCAAGCTCCTGGATTTCAACAAGGAATTCCAAATTCTGAAATCAGAGACATTCATTAGCATTTATAATACAATATTGTGCCAGTATGAAAGACATGTCTGGATCACGCTGTACAACACATTTACATGTTCAAAGCGAGGCGTAATTTTACTTTCCGAGAGCATCATTTCTCTCGATTCATATTTTAATTGCGAGTTCCAGACCTGTCGCCCAGGTTACCGACTTAGACACGGTATTCACGCCCGACTGGGTCGGGGGTGACCAAGTGCTGATGATGATGATACCCGGTTGTCATGGCAACCAGGCATCAATGCTCTTTACATGTGGAATAAAATCACCTCCCGCTCTCTCTCCTCAACTTGGAGCAATGAAATGCGACATTTTTATTACATACAACTGTGATTCAGTCTCATTGAGATCTCTGAAACAATTCAATAAATTCCATAATTTTAGAAACTCTGAAAATCTGAAAATTAAGATTTTCATATAACATTTCTCAGTAAAAAACATATACATTTCAGCCCATGTCGTGTACGCATTTTTATTGCTCCCAGCGAGATGTGATTTTATGAAGCTACTTCCTTTCAATTCGCTTCCCCCTTTCTCGGTTGCCGCCGCCTGACGCCGAGACACGTATAAGGACAACCACCGCAGCCGAGAACTCGCGCGCTGTCCTCGGCACGGTACCCATCCCCAACCGGGTCACGGCGATCGGTGTTGGCCCTGAAAGGGGCCTTTGCTCTGCTTCATTCACATCAGAAATTTCTACCATTTATATGAAGTGATTACGTCAACTACAGAACTCGAAAGTTCGGTTGCCTGACGGTAGGCGCAGACTTTGTCCTGTCCGTAACACAATTATTATCATTAAGTATCGAGTGGCCTACGAAATGCTTTCTTATGTATTTTATTTAATATTAAGTTATTTTTTGCCAACACTATACAGTCTCTAACTACACAACAACAACACTGACTAGTAACTTCACAGTCACCTACCTAATAAGAACAACACTAGGCCACAGTCACATGTATTAGAGTTAGCCTTCAACGTGTTAATTCAAAAGGCTGTGTATTTCATCCGTTGCATGAATGCAAGGATTAAAATCCATCTATTGAACGTGGCCGCCCAACATGACTAAGCCATTATTAAACGAAGCCTCGATTCAAAATGGTGGTCCTGTGCACGGGATACAGATGTAAATATATTTTCCATTTGGGGTAATGGATTAGTTGATGTGTGGATGCCATTGATTTTTTGTGGTATCAATGTATGGGAATTAGTGATGGGTCCGCTCTGTACTCACTACTACAATGTAATACTACGTTACATTGAAGTGCACACTTCGCATGTTTTGAAGTGTAGTGCACACTACAAACTACAAACACCAAAGTTATTGAAAGTATAAACTTCAAATAGTACATTTCATTTCAAAGCGAACACTACAAAGTACATACACTTCAAAGTTATCGAAAGTATGAGAAACATACTTTAAATAGTGCAATTTTTATGTGAAATTTTTGGAAAGTTGATGAAGCTAAACGAAGAAATCTCTGGAAACTGTAACAACCCCCTCCCCATGGTTTAAAAAATTTTGGGACCGAGTGATTAAACTTTTGGGAAGTTGATGTAGCTAACCGAAGAAATCTCTGGAAACTGTAACAACTCCCCCCCCCCATGGTTTGAAAATTTTTTGGAATTTTTTTTTTAGCTCGTCAAATTATTATTTGGGAAAAAAATATTTACTTCACTAGTACTACATTACTTCATTTACTTCACTTCATTTCGTAGTACTACAATTACTTCACTTCATGTAGTTTTTACTACAATTGTAGTGTACACTTTGTAGTCTTCAAACTGGTGAACGTGTGTGTGTTGTAGTCTTCATTTTGAAATGTAGTTTTTCCCTTCGCTAATGGGAATCGCTAGTAGTTAATGGCTTATATTAGATTAAATGAAGTGAAGCAAATTCATTAATAAATAAATTAAATTAAATGAATTTAATTCATTAATAAATAAATACATGTGTAGTAAATCCATTAATAATCTATATCTACTAATATAAAGTTTGTAGGTTTGTAAGTTTGGATGTAGGAGGTAATCTCCAAAACTACTTAACCGATTTCAAAAATTCTTTCACCAATATTTAGAATAAGCATTCAGGGTGGACGTAGGCTATACAGGATGTCCGTATCTCGACGTCAAGCCGAAATTGGGTGATAGGCCAAGTCATATAATAGTGATCAGAAAAATATTTAAAAAAATTAAAAAAACAATCAGTTAAAACTGGGCAAAGTATGGATTTTGATACTTGGTTTGGTCTAAAAGTGACATTTTCTTACAAGCTGGAGCAGTTGGTTTTGAATTTTGGACAAAAGTTTACATGATTCAGAAATATTCAGGATTACATAATAATAAAAAAATTAAGAAAAATAAAGATTTGTAGCAACAGGAGTGAAAAAACCGTCACAGGGTGTAGATTTTTTTGATTTTTCAAAACACATGACTTAGATTTTTTTAAATATTTTTCTGATAACTATTATGGCCTATCACCCGATTTTGGCTTGACTTCGAGATAGGGGACACCCTGTAGATATATTATCTCGTTAAAACAAATTTTCGTGGTGACCTACTAAAGTCGACAAAAAATGGTTGACCGATGCATTTTTTACGAATGCTGCCTTATCGGTAAGAGATATTAAAATACTTTCTATAGAGAAGTTGTAGAACTTAAAAAGTTCTATAAAACCGTCCGCGACGACATATATCTACATGTTAAGATTAATACACAAATTGATAAAATATTACTAAAAGTTTGTAAAATCTTCGCGTGCGAAGCCTCGCGGGCAAGCTAGTTCACTAATAATAATAAATTAATAATAATAACAGATGGATCATTTGTATAGCTCCGTTTTCGTGAGTAGGTACTCACCTCAAGGGCGCTTCACACAAAACAACTTACTGACTAAAAACACTTATTTACTATAACATACTTACGCACCAGATGACATGCAAAAAATGTAATTGACATTTAAAACTATGATAATTGGGAGTGCTAGAAAGAATCAGGTATTTTCGCGGAGTGCATACTAGGAGTGGGAAACATTAGATACGTAGTATTGTAACGGTCTGATTCTATAGGTTTTTATATCCGGTCCCCGAGAGCCACACCAAAAAAATTTCAAATGAATCTCATTGGACATTGCTACGAGTGCCTACATACCAACCATACAAATCCGACAAACTGCAACTGTGAAAAAATCCAAGAGGTGGAACAATATACTTATTTAGGTTTAATAGTTGATAAACACTTTAATTGGAAACAACATATTGATAATATTTGTAAAAAACTGAGATCCATGCTAAGTGCATTTCACATGCTAAGACTATGTAGCTCTCGGGGCACACTGTACTCTCTTTACTTCGCGATGGTTGACTCGGTTATCAGTTATGGCGTGAGCAGTTATGGTCTTACCTATAAAACATACATTGATAAAATCAAACAGCTACAATTAAGATTCCTAAAACTTATGGTAGATAATAGAACCAAATGTATGTACAAGGATGATTATAATAAATTATTCAAAGTATGCAAAATATTACCAATTGACCAAAATGTAAAATATAATATAATACTAGAAGAAATGATAAATAATATTAATACACACACTGACACGCACCATAACTATGCAACCAGATCGACAGGACGAACAATGAGAATACCAATCACTAACAACGTGTATGGCGAAAGGAAAAGAGAATATATTGTGCCAAGAATCTTCAATAAATTAGATAAAAAATTCTTTGAGATGATGCAAGACAAAAAAACTCCATTGGCTTCAAAAAAGTACAAGCCAAAAGAATATATATTAAAGCTATGTACCTAATCTTACATTAATTTATAATTACATATCATGTATCACTTGTAAAAAAACATGCAACACTCGATAATGACCTACTATCTTCTTTATAAAATAAAAATTATTGTCAAATATTGAAGGCAGCCATGCCGTAAAACTGCTGTGCAGTTTGGCATATGTTTAATGTAATAAATATTTTTAAAAAATAAATTAATAAATATAAAAAAAAATATATATGATTAAGTATTTGATTTCCACTCCATGTCATTATTATTTTTATGCGTTATTATTTTATTTATTTAAATTATTCTTTAAATGTACACGTTACATATTTGTTTGTAAAAGCCCTCTAGGGGGTTAATAAATAAATAAAAAAAATAAAAATATTGAGTAGCTTGTTGGTCTTGTGGTTAGGACACTCGCATAGTGATCCAAAGTTCGCGGGTTCGAACCTCACTCCAGACCAGCAAGTTAATCCAATTTTCATAGGACAAGCGTTTAGCTTAGTTTGAAAAAAGTAAGCATATTGATGTGACACGTATTCCGTGTTCGCACCTCTATTTAAAAAAAAGTGTTTATTAAGCCGTGTGTAATTCTAATAATTATTTTGTATTTCTCATAATTAGACAGGTTCGAAGACGTTCTTAACCGTCTGCGTTCATTTTTCTTCGAACGGACAGTGATGAAATATTGTGTTTTTATGAAAACAAGCTATGGTCATTAAAATAACATCGTTAGCGCCATCTTCCGTCATCCCCCCATACACAATAATAATTGTTTCACAGGATCACCCTGTCATTATACCCGCTCGGCTATTCGCCGGATATTAATTAGAGAGCCTTGTTTGGAGAAAATACACAATCATTATTTCGCAACAATATTCCCACTTCCATACAGCCAACATCCGGCCGATATCATTCACAGGATGTTCTAAACCATGGCTGCCCAACCTTTTAAACCAGCCATACTCAACATGCGGCCCGCGGGCCACGTGCGGCCCGCCAAGTTTTTATATGCGTCCCGGAACATATTTAATATCAGGAACGTGATTAAAAAAATCTGGCATTGTAAGTTTTGAATAACTTTAAATACTCTCGAACAAAAAGATAAACTTCTGGCATTTTAAAACCGATGATTTGTATAGTTTAAGAACGTATTTGTTTTGACCATAGATAGTTTCAACCACAGAGTGTATGTTTTGTGTTTGTCAAGTAATTTTTTAGTGATCCTCGTATTCCACATTCATCTATTATTGTCAGTATATTCTCTTGTTCCAGTGTGTCGAATGCTTTTTGAAATCTATAAATATTATTCCTACTTTTTTATCATTCAAATAATTCACACACAATATTTTGAGTATATACAAATTTTTGAACAAACTGGTATTGTATTATTAATAAATCGTGCCTTTACGGTTTCCCTCCACAATGTGGTCTATGCAACTCTGGATGTTTTTTCTTTTATAATTTCGTCTCCCGTTACGTCTGTAATAATGTGTTAGAATCCGCACTCAAAATCATATTTTCGTATGAGTTTATTAATCTATTGTTTTTGTTAAGACGCTATACAAAAATAAACGCTTAGATATCCGTTAGTTTTGAATTTTATTTTTTTATTATTGTATTTTGAGTAGAGAGATATGATGAAAATAAATTTAATGTAGGAAGATAAGCGATAAGTATTACTATCATTCTGTTATAATTAAAAAAAAGTTAATTAATCAAGCGGCGGCGCCCTAATATTGAATCAATGAATAGTGTTTTTCCCTATAAGATTTTTTTCGTCGTATCAGTATAATGTTGCGGCCCGCGTTACTTAAAACAACTATGTATGTGGCCCGAAGAAAAAAAAGGTTGAGTACCGCTGTTTTAAACAGTCGGGAAAAATTGACGATTATAAAATCTCAGGCGGGCCACTGACCACCAACGGTTCCTATTTTTAATCCATTTATATTAACTCGTGGCGTCTGCTTGCTTGCTTGCCGGCTCGCCCTTTTGACCCTTTTCCCGTGATCCAATCGAGTGAAACTTGGCAAGTAGACTCGTGGCGACCATCAAAAAGAGCTGTCAAATTTTCGTTAAAAAAAATTAATAATTATAGTATAATTTCGGATTTTTAGAAATTTTATTGGTTTTTTCAAATTGGAATCATTAGAAAAGTTTGATTAGCGACGGCGGCCCGATATACATAATAGGCTGACTTGACTGACAAATGTTTTTAGAATTTAATCTTCAAAGCATGAAGTGTTTTATCAAAGCTCAAAACATCTGACATTTTAGAAATATATTAAATTATTGTAAGTTTAGTGTTATGTTATATGTTTTAATTCGTCTTTAATTGTTGTTATATTTTACAAAGAAAGGGAGTGTAATAAAAACTTGGTTTTTATGGCTTACTTTTTTAGATAATTCATTTCTTTGGAAGTAGATGTCTCTGACACATTTTATTTTCACTCACTCGAGTAACACGTGTTGCAATTTGTATCCACGTGCGACGGCTAAAAGCACCCTCGTCACAAGCAATCAAAATATATTTATTTTACCTCGAGTTTTTCTCTTTGGCAAACGAACACAGAATGTAGTCGGATTTGTAAAATCTTTAAAATATTCACAGCTGTCCTTCCGATATTAGGGAACCTTTTCAAAATGATACAGAATTTGTTTGAAATATTCACGTCGTCAAAAAATACACATTTTCTGCCGCGTTCTTTATGAAGATATATATTATTTAAAACTACTTTCGTTGATTACTCGTATTACGGAAAATATATAAAGGACCAGCTGCAACCCGTCAAAAATGCCGTTTCCTAAAAAATAAATATTTACTTATTTATAGCCGAGACCCATGAAATAGTAATAACGACTTTTATCAAAATATTTTTATTTATATTTCTCCTGCCGGCAGTTAATGGTATTATTTTGAACCTTGGCTATTGTGCTGGACGGAACATGAAATGGTTCGCGTCTTTGCTAATCCCTATTATATATTTATCTTTTTGTCGGTCGACGGAGAGGCTGCGGTAGCAACATGCGTTAAGCGGCCGATTCGGGTTTGCTGGCCCTTTTAATTTATTTTTTAGACGCGAATATGACGGACGGACTCACAGACGGACGGACAGATGGACAGACAACGAAGTTATTATGTTTGATGAGATACATTGAGACAAATCTCATTATCGAATACACCAATGAATGTGAACCATAGACCTAAAATTTATTGATTCTGAAAATTTAGACAAGTAGAAGGAATTAAATTACAAATATAAATTCTTTAATTTAAAATTAACAGCTACAGGACCTTTTCATTCACCTAATGGACGAACGGAACATCAACGGTGAGACGCAAGTCGGTGAATCTCGATGAAATATGGTGTCTGCACGAATACCAAAGTGTATACTAGTACATTATGGCAAAAAAATAAAATAATAAAGAAAGCATAGATGTGGGGTATAAAAGCAAAGGCAGCAATATCCAAGAAATGTTTCGTTTGCGTTAAATGTTTTGATTACTAATTTAAAATGTGCTGAATTCTAGTTTTTATTTAAGTGATCTCATCCAAAATCATGTGTTCTATAAAATTTCGAATTCAGTACATTGTATTATAAATTAGTAATCCTCAAATGAATTATGGGACTTACAATGTATTGATTTATGGCGCAAGGGTGTAAATATTATTTCAAATTACGAATTAGAGGTGTGTGGCGGTCAAAGACGCATGCATATACACGAGTAAGGAGGTACCGACTACATGAGCACCTAAACACGAAAGGCCGTCGCTCTCGGTGCAACGGTCGAAATCAGAACGCTGAATTCGGAAAAGAACGACAATGTAAGCGAGGGCAACGAACGAAGACAAAGGCGAGAATTGCTAGAGGGCATGAAGAGCGGATAAACTCACATTGCTGACCTAATATAGACTAAATATATTACACACACGAGCGGCCGAGTAAGACGAAGGCATAATACACCCAGTCCTTTGTCCACAACAACTATAAAAACGGTAGGCTCCAGAGCAGACTATCTCACTTCCCCAGTGAACGGCTCTTATAGCGGAAGCCCTCGCCGTCATACCTTCGAACGTCACGCTTTCACTTATACCCTTTGTACCTACTGTATTCTTTATAACTTTTACTTTTGCAATTCAATAAATTCGGTAAAACCATCGTGACTTTGCATCATCAACACCGCTTCAACTCATCCTAAACCGGAGGGCTCATCCACCTCCACATTGGTGACCCCTGACGTGAGTCGGGATCCACAGGTGTTTTAAAATTATTGCGATTAATCAACTGCGAAATTAGCATTTTGCGACTTGTATGTTCTAGAAATTTCGAAAATGTCGTATTTCGAAATATTGAGGTTCGCAGTAACGAGGTTTTACAGTATTAACTAAAGAAAAGCATATAAATAAATAAGGATACGTATATAAATTATTCGTGGAAACATCATTGAAGCTTAAACAAACTCCTAAAACAATTTTATCCATAGTTGAAAATGCTCCTTTTGCTCGCCCGAGATAAATTATTCGATCTGTATTTTTTAACAGCGAGTCGGGGAATCGGCCCCCGAGACTAAAGTTTTCCCTAGAAACGTAAATGATAAAGTAGATCCCGGTGTTATCCTTCACCCTTTAGGGTTGCCAGATAATCTAGGTCTTATCCAGGCGGTGGAAGTTTTAATCGAATTTTTAAAATATTAATCAACCGCTAGAAATTAATCTTAAATACTAATCTTCCGACAGTTCTTAATTAGTAGGGATGTGCGTGATTGGTATTTATCACAGAACGAAAAATATGTTCAGAGAACAACTAAACTAGTTATTTAAGAGTGAGGAATGGATAACAGCGAAGAATGTCGCGTATATCTAGAACATACTTAAATAAAAACGTCCTCTTGTTTTTATTTGAATGTGTCCTAGACGTTTTAGCACCACACGTGTATTGTATTGTAGTTGTAATGTATTTAAACAAAATTGTACTTATAATATGCTGAAGATTTTAAAAATTAAGATTTCTTAGAATTTTTTAACGCAATATTCAGAACTGATAGAATATTAAATGAATGTCTTAGATCAACCTAAATCATTTTTTTTTTATTAAATAGAACACGGAACACGTGTCACATCAATATTCTTACTATTACTAAACTAAGCTAAACGCTTGTGCTATGAAAATAGGATTAACTTGCTAGTCTGGAGTGAGGTTCGAACCCGCGACTTTTGGACCACCAGGCGAGTGTCCTAACTATGTTAAAGCTATGTACCTAATCTTACATTAATTTATAATTACATATCATGTATCACTTGTAAAAAAATATGCAACACTCGATAATGACCTACTATCTTCATTATAAAATAAAAATTATTGTCAAATATTGAAGGCAACCATGCCGTAAAACTGCTGTGCAGTTTGGCATATGTTTAATGTAATAAATATTTAAAAAAAAATTAATAAATATAAAAAAAAAAAAACTACAGGACCAATAAGATACCTTCATCACTGTACTCAAAAAGGAAAATGCATAAGAATGTCATGAATATAGAATAATAAGCTTGCTAAGTCACATGCTCAAATTATTCCTCAAAATCACAGTGCCGAATACAGAGTGAATACTTAAATGATTTAAAGGTTAAAGTACGCCTTATAAATGTAATTTTTTACTGCAAATTACGCTTTAAAACCCGTGTTTCCCTATCCGCCAAGTTTTCCACAACCAGCATAACCACCCACCGATGGTTATGTTGGTTGGTGTCACATCGAAAATATGCGAGTTTGGTGGGGGTGGCTGAGCGTGGGTGGGAGTGGGTGCCGAAAATGTGCTTTCTAGCACATTGTTTTGTTATGGGAAGGCCGCAAATGCCTCATATTGTTTCAACATAGGCGCGCCGACTGTGTCGTTGAGTCTAGAAGGTTCCGGAAAAACCTGCTCTAGAAGGTTCTGGAAGGAGAAGGTTCTAGAAAATTCCCGAAAGTTCTATAAGGTTCTAAACTGAGTGGCGGAACGTGTCGGTGTGTTTAGAAGGCTCCTGTACATTCGATAAATTTCTTGAAAGTTCTGGAAGGAAAATGTTCTAAAAGGTTCGCGAAAGTTTTATGACGAACCAAACAGTGTACTAAAAATCTACGCGTGCGAAGCCACGTGGGCACAGTTAGTAATATAAAAAGATCACTTCTGACGCTAAATATAACCATCAAAAACGAGCCAATAAAAAGAGTCACGCAACACAAATACTTAGGAGCAACTGAAACAAAATTCCCATAAGAATCAATTGAAAAAGGATGAATGTCTTCTAGACCCCCCCGAAAATGGTCTTTTGTTACCCACTTTATGATTGAAATCCTACACCAGACATCTTTCATCTGTATTTGGAGTAGTAGTTTGTTGGTCTAGTCATACTCACCTAAAGATCCAGTGATCAGTGGTTTGAACTTCAATACAGGAGACCAGATAGACAGTCCTATTTTTAAACCACAAGCGTTTATGTTAGTTTCAAAATAGTAAGAATACGAATGTGATACGTATTCCGTATTTGCTTCTTTTTTCTATAAACATGTTTCTATTCTATCGCAGTTCTTCACTGGTGAGCTCATTATTAAGGTCTAAGCTCCTATGCATCAACTTTATTAATTTATAAACCTATAAACACAATTTCTTCAACATGCCCGAATGATTTTGAGTTTTGCGAACTTCCGACAAAACTCATTTAGATATCGCTCATGAAATTTGTTCAACACTATATTCGGTGACTTTGATGTCTTCAATTATCAATCTGTGAATTTAAAACTCTTGGATATTCTCCTCACTCAAAAACCTTTTTTTCTCTTTTTTTAAATACATCTTCTTTCTTTTGTTCAAACCTATTATATGTATATGCCGATGTGTTGCCGACATATCATGATTTTATTTTATTTTATTTATTTATTCGTGGGAAACTAACAGTACATATAAAAATCAGATGACACATGATAATTTATTTTATTTTATTTATTTATTCGTGGGAACTAACAGTACATATAAAAATCAGATTACACATGATTATTACATAGTATAGAGACCATCTTACAAGTTTCCACAGAGTTAACATGTTACGAATTAACATATAGCAACAATAACTTTAGTTATACAAAAAAAAAAACAAAGAAGTGAAATTTTTAAGTTACAATAAGTTATGAAATTTAACGAATTATGCTATATTTCTTTTGCTCTACCTTTTCTTCTTGTCTCTTCCCTTTTTTACAAAGTAGATTTGTCGTTTCCACCCCAATCCTTATTCTCTTTTTACCTTTAATTTCTTGACTCTCATGGTTTGTTCTTAACTTAAACCTTTAATTTTTTTGGATATTGTTAAGTTATTGTTGCAATATGTAAATACATAACATGTTAATTCTGTGGAAACTTGCAAAATGGTATATATACTATTTAATATATTCATGTGTAACCTGATTTTTTGTTACTGTTACTTTCCCGTAAATAAATAAATAAATAAATGAGAGCTTGTTCGTAAGCCGAAAATCTATTCGCAGATCGAGGCATTTTTTCGGCGGAGATTTTGTTCGTAACTTGCGTCGTTCGTAACCCCATGTTCCACTGTTTTTTCTTTTCCTGTTGATTTTTTCATTTTTTTAATACTGTTACACAAATATCTCTAATTTACTGGTGGATGTGCGACCAAAGTATAACACAAATGAATGTTCAGTTGTTCTAATAAGCTTGTTGTCTAAAGTTTACCCAATTTGGAAGTCAAAGGTAAAATGAAAGCGGGTCCAATTAAGGTATGGCTTAGCATTCCAAATTAAGTGCTCTCTTCCACTTAAATAAAACCGTATTTTAAACAACTACTTTAAATATAAGTTTCCGTGTTTTGAAAGCCAATTTTAAGAAAGAACTTAAAAAGAAAACGGCATTCCAGAGAAGTATTTCTGAGTAAAGTATTTCAGAGAAGAAAAAGAAACAAAAAAACATGTTTGCGTCCTTTGATTCTTAGAAGTCTGAAAATGTTATTTTATTTTTAAAAATATCTTGTTTTCGTCTATCTGCCCACGTTATCAAATTTGTAGATTGTTTCTAACTTTTTACATTTTGCACGTTTTCTTTACGCAGGGTATACTTCTAGATGAGAGATTCTGAAATCTTGAAACTTGGGTTATAAAATTATAAAATATATGTGATTAAAGTCTTGTAGAGATACATAATTAATCAAGATATATTATAGATGTCTCATGGAGACGAAGATTTTTTTATATTGGAAAGGTATTGTTTTGAGTGTTCGTAGGGTTTACGACCTATCGTACGGCTGGCTTAAGTGATCAATTTACATAATTTAGTGTTCACCAATTCTACCCAAACTATCACATACTCGAATATAAAACTTTTGTACATTGTAAAATTATATATGTTTAATTTGCGCACTTTTTTCATATGTAGGCTGTATTTTATTACCGCCACCTGTGTTTGACATTCGTCATTCTCACAATCCAAAATACTATTGATAATGAGATATCTTTATTTTAATTGGAGTTTTTAGAGCAATATTCTTTTTATATGTACCTCGTGTATGAATTTCTTCCGAAAAATAAACAAGTCTCTATGAGACATCTATAATATATCTATATCAATATAATGTATCAATGTTTTTCGGATGAAAAATTGATATATTAACGATTATCACGGATAATCTCTGCAGTGTTAACGCCAGATCCATAAATAATACAAGTTAATAACTATAATGAAAACAAAATAAAACAATAACTTTAATAAGAATGTAATCGTTCAAGAATATCACTGTAACTTTTTTTAAACTATGAGGTTAATGCATTTTTGAATCCGTCGTCTATTTAATGATTAAACCAAAATGTAAATAAAAATAGGACTTAAGTTTTAAGGGTCAGCAGTGGGATCGAAACCTTTGGCAATTCGATAATTGAGCTCGTGACCTTTATCTGAGCAACCCGCAATAAATTTCCACTGACCACCCTTTGATAAGTTAATCCCGCTGGTCTACTACCTGTCCGCTTCTGGTCTTAACTTTGTATTTGCTCGAAGCAACCCCTACGCTGGGGTCCCCTTCGAATAAACACATGATATATATTTGTTCAGGGTGAGAAAACTGCCCGGATACAGCAAGTACTGGCTTAACCCTCAACATATCGTGAACGAAAATACCCGTGACGTAACAGAAACCGTCTTCCGTAAGTCAATTTGTCTGCCGGTACAAACGCCAAAACAATGACTGACTGCGCATCGCTGGTTCCGCTTTTTATACAAAATAGGTTGGTTTTTCGAACCCCCTATAACATTTCATTTCTAGTGTTAACGATAACGTTCCAGACACTATTCCAGAATGTTATAGATAATCCAGAGTGTGGTAGTGCGTCATTGTTGACATTGACATATTACGAAGAATTCTGTGCGTAATCACTTTTACCATTTCGCTATACTATATTGGCGTTAAAAACTCTTACTATTCCAAAAAACTCATATGAATATTACTCATTACAGATAATTGTTTAAATTTTAATTTTTAACGCAAATACTGACCACGAGGCTCAATTATTGTATCGAAACATATCACAAGAATAATCAAGTTTGAGATAATCACAAATATGCTGGATGAGGGCCTCCCCAAGTGCCTCCCACTTTTTCTATTCATTAATTGTTATTTGCCATGTATTTCCGCAGAATTGTATGGTTTTGCTAGAAAATTCTAGACAAATGTCTATTCTGATGTCAAATGTCTGAATTGGATTTCTTCCTGCTAATGAAAATGCAAAGAATGTATGGGTAAACTAGATTTAAATGAATTAACATAAATAAACACAAAATTTAAATGAAATAAGAAATGATTTATTTTTCATATATAAAATGAATATACAATATATATTATTGTCACGAGATTCTAAAATCGAGAAAAATTGCACAATTGCATACTAGTCTAGAATAATTTGGAAACATCTAGAAATCTACACGTGAAAATATACAAGAAGATTCGAGAAAACAAAGTTCTCTATATAAACGATGACAGGATGGAATTCGACGACAACTGAGAAAGCTAACAAAAACAACCAGCGAAACGGGCGAGCGATAAACATAGCGTTTTGCACAAACGAGTGACTATTGCTATGCTAAAGTTATGAAAAACCCAAAGCGTCGTAACTATTGCACATGTTTCATGACATGAACGTATTTGACATGTCAGCAAAAAAATATTTTACATTCCCGATTCATGATAAAATAACAATTACGCAATCTCTGCCTCTTACCCCGCTCGATGACAACAATCTGAAATGCCTTCAATTCATCTTTCATCTTCAACCTCAAAAAATTAAAAAAATCATTTTCATCTTTCCGCAATCTTCTCCTTTGGCCTGCAATCCGACGTTCTACTTCGTAATGTCCTTTTCAATCAAGATATATATTGTAATGAGGCTAAAAAGAATCAGAGAGTTGTTTGAAATATTCACATACTACCGAAGATTCCAGAATAACCTAGCGCAATCTACAGCTTTCGAGAGACGTCTCCAAAGTTCCAGGAACATCTGGAAATTATAAGAACTTGCGAGAAAACGTCTCAAAGGTTCGAAAAATTCAACGTTATGGGTATAAACAAACGGATCCAGGCAGCGGAGGGCCATTGTTATTTTGACGTTTCTAACGACGCAGCCCTAGCGGCGAATCACGAAGCGAAAACAGTGTTACCATTAGGCGTGTGAACTAAGCGACAGATAATTAAGTGAAGTACTTACCCGTGTGTGATATTTGAGCGAATATTTTGGAAAAAGTTATTACGTAGCGAAATAAACCGAATAGCGAATAGTAATACGTGCTGAAATTGGATGGATTGTTCTAGTGAATAGTGAATAAAGTGATAAACAGTTTAATTCAATATTAGCGTTACATTTAATAGTGTTAAGAGACTTTGTACGTTTGTTAATTAATTATTCAGTAATCAATAAATCCGTTATTGCATTCCAGCGTTTTCTTGAATTCCTCCTGCAGCTACGACACGTGACAATATTATAGATTTCTCATAGAGACAAAGCTATATTTTTATTTGGGAAAGTATAGCTTTGTCTTTGCTTTGTAGGTAGGTATCCCCCCTTAAGTTTGTCTCTCCGTTTGTCTGTAGTCTACCGCACCAGTGGGACGTTAAGCCTTTAAAACATTTAATAGATATTTGATGTGCTTTTAGTAAAAACTTAAACTCAACTAACGCTCCAAACGTACACTTTTGTAAAGTTAAACTTTTCTAATTTGACTGGTGAGTGATGGCGGAAGGCTTCTGTGGAGGTTGAGACAGAAATAATCCCTCGCGATGACGTATTGCTTCTAACTTATAACTCGCAACTCGGCAAGGACCAAGGGTGCTGCTCCAAGTTTGGGGTTCAGACCGATCCATCAATCTTGGAATTCTTTAAAGGAATTCTGAGAATTTTTATGTATTCGTTAATGTGTAAGCGCAACATGTGGCCCTTAGCGGGTTATTGTTTGAGACGAGGGTGTCCGACGATGAGGAATGTATCCACCCGTCAAAAGACATATTCTCGTATCGGCACTAGAGCCTCTAACCGAATATTTGAATATTCGAACCTCGAATATATTCGCCTGTTTTTAAGTATTCGTTATTCGAATACTTTAAAAAGTATTCGTAAAGTATTCGCTCATATTTATATTATGAGATTTTTAATATTTTCCAAACGAAACAAAAGTTTACGAACCCTGAAAGTCATTTGCAAGCGATGAAAGTCATTTCAGGTATACGGCTAGGGGCTATATAAGGAAGTCTGACGTATTTTGCATTTGCCTTTTTTTAAAGTCATGCTTATCTTTATAGTTTTATTACAATAAGCACTTACGTTTAACACACTTTTTTTTGACGGCCCTCTTTTATTCTTTAGTATTAAGCTTTCATAAATATTTGCGCCGACAAACAAGAAGTTAAATACAAAATAATTTTCAAAAAACTTGCACGTGGGGTGTGAGATATGAAGCAATATAAACATATCTAAAATTTTGTCAGTTATCGAGTTATTTATTTGTTTTTTTTTTAATTTGTATTTCTTAATTCAACATTATTTTTCAATATATTTTTTGTTGTTTTTTTATAACATCCTACAATTATTGTGTTTTTTTTAAATATATAGAATGTATTTATCATCCGAAGTAAATTATTCCTTTCTTAAAAATTTTACGTATATATTCGAATATTCGAATATATTATCATTAACTATTCGATATTCGAATAGTTGGAATCACGAATATTTGGAGGCTCTAATCGGCACGTGATGCAAAAAACTTATGTCAATAAAATTTAAACTTTGTAAACATTTTATATTTACACATTCCAATATACAGGACCAACCCTCCGATGGTTATGCCTGTTGGAAGAGCTACAGCTTTGCTGAACAATATCGCTTTGGGTATTGATATATTCCATGTGTCTGAAGGGGTTTTCCGAAGCAGGATTCTCCTACATACTTGATATGTATATGTATGTTAATTAAAACATTTTATGAACTCTTCATTTATTACATTTATTTGGTTATGTAAATGTTATATACAAAAATAGCTGTCAACCGTTGAGGACATCCAAAAATCACTAAATTTTTTTGCCGAAAGTTACGAGGAACTTTTAAAATAATCAAAGAAAAATTTCATTATAATAAAAAAATTGACCTCGGACGTTGAGCGTTTTCAGGAGATTTCTAACGTTACCAGTATGAAACTAATTAATATAGAGTAAACGAATTGAAACTGTAACCTAGAGATACAGATGATATCGGAGAAACGGTGAAACGAAAACCTATTGAAAATAGTCTAAGATGTGGGAAATGCAATAATCCTATTTCCAAGCAGGATATCCTAGACGTAGTCCGTATCCCTCATCTATTTCACTTTGAGTAAATATATTTATACTAGCTGAAACCCGTCAAAAATGACGGAACATTGGTCTTTTCTAAGCCCTAGTATATATTTATAGCATCTTTTTGGCCCTCCACGGAAAGGCGGCCGCAGCAAAATGCGTGAAACGGCCGATTCGGGTTTGGTGGCCCGGGGTTCAAATCCCATCTCCGGCCGTTTAATTTGTTTTTTTAGACGTGAATTCGAACGAAATTACGAATGTTACACGAAGTTACGGGGATAGACAGACAGACGGACAGACAGCGAAATTATTATATTTGATAAATTGGTTTTGAAAAGATTATTAGAATGCATGCAAAACAAAAAATAAAACATTAATATCTTAATTTGTAGTTGGATCAGATAAGTACCATTTAGACCAGCTATACTCAACCTGCGGCCCGCCAAGCTTTTTTGCGGCCCGAAACACATTTATTATCAGGAACGAGATTAAAAAAATCTGGCATCGTAAGTTTTGAATATCTTGAAATACTCGTGAACAAAAAGACACACTTCTGTCATTTTAAAATCTATGGTTTAATAACGAATTTATTACTTCAACCATAGATAGTTTCAACCACACAGTGTACGTTTTGTGTTTGTCATGTAATTTTTTAGCCATTTTTTTAGTGGTCCTCGTATTCCACATTCATTCATTATTGTCAGTAAGATCTCGTGTTCCAGTGTGTCGAATGCTTTTTTGAAATCGATTAAAATTATTCATAATTTTTTAATCATTCAAATGACTCAATATTTTGAATATATTCAAATATTTATATTGTACAAATTGGTATTGTTTTTTTATTTGTATTATTAATGCATCGTCTTTACGGTTCCCTACCACAATGTGGTCTATGCACCTCTGGACATTTTTTCCCTTTATAATTTCGTATCTCGTTATGTCTGTAATATCTATTGTTTTTGTTAAGACGCTAAACAAAAATAAATGCTTGGATATACGTTATTTTTGAGTATTTTGTTTCATTATTGTATTTTGAGTATAAGGATAAGAGGAAAATAAATTTTATATAAGCTGATGTTAATATTTGAGATGATATTTTGAACTATTAAATAGACTAAAATTCCATGTTCCCTGTAGATCTCGTAGACACAACCCAGAGTTTCACATTGATTTTACCTCATCCAACTATCATCGTAATTCATATTTCTCGAGGGTATGCGATGCATTCAATAAACTGATAAGATTATTGGATATTGATCTGTTCGAGTGCAGCCACACAAGATTAAGAAAAATTTTGAGTGCTGAATTTTTTTCTACTTAATAATTAAGTCTCTTTTTCTCTTGTTCATTCTTTTTGTATTATTTTCAACATGCCTATGTTTTTCTGCTAATAATTAAGTCTCTTTTTCTTTTGTTAAAATTGTTTATTATTTATTTTTATATAATTCTTAATATGCCTAAGTTTTAAGGAAAATTTTGAGTGGAATTTTTTTTTCCTATTTAATAATTAAGTCTTTTTTTCTCTTGTTCATTCTTTTTGTATTATTTTTTAACATGCCTTAGTTTAATTCATAAATATTTATCATTACTAACATATTTCTAAATGTGGAGACCTGTAATTGGCCATCTATATTATATCAATGTTTTATATACTTCTTTGTTGTGCTGTTGGTCTTTCATGAATATTTAATAAATAAATATTGGCTGGTATGCTGATAAGCGGTAAGTATAATTATTATTCTGCTGTAGTTAAATATATTTGTTGATTAATCGAGAGGCGGCGTCCCAACCGGGTTTCAACCAACACTGTTTTTCCCTATATGAATTTTTTCGTCATATCAGTATAATGTTGCGGCCCGCGTAACTTAGCAAACATGTGTATGTGGCCCGAAGAAAAAAAAGGTTGAGTACCGCTGATATAGACTAATCCCCGGGATATTACCAAGTAAATCAAGTGCCTAAGGGTAGCTCTCTATAAGGGCGGCGATATAGGGGCATAAAATATTTTAATACGCGTACTTAAAGCCGTTTGAAATCAAGATAAGCACGTAGACCGATTAGTAAGGGAGCAAAAATTAATTAAAATCATTGGAATTTCCTAATAAAACAAAGCCCATCTTATTAATGTACGATGCTGGAGGACTTATCTCTTGAAATATGGCGGGAATGCTTGCAATGGTTAAGCGTTGATCGTTAAAATGGATCGAAAACATAAACTATACTAGATTTATTTAGTTCCATTATATTTTAAAATTAAAAAATGACAAAAAGTGAAGAAACGAAGCTATCTATTTATATGGGAAAGTATGTCTGGAGGTGTTTTTTTACTCCCTTTCTTTTAACTCGTAGCGTCTGCTTGTCTGTTGTCTGCCGAAAAAACTTTGGATCGATTTTTAACCGTTTTCATGTGATCCAACTTTGCAGACAGATTCGTGGCGACGATAAAAATGATCTGACAAATTTTCGTTTAAAAATTTAATAATTATAGCATAATTTTGAATTTTTCGAAATTTGAATGGTTTTTTCAAATTGGAATCCATACAAATGAGTAAGGAGCCCGACGCGTGCAGTAGGCACGAAACCTGTTTCGATGAGAAAGGGAGTATAATAAAAAGTTGTTTTTTATGGGTTAGTTTTTTTGGGCAATTATAGGCCTCACGACCTGTCATTGGCCGGCTTAAGCAATCACTTTACACAATAAAACGTTCACCGATTCAGCCCATGATCGACCACACGTGTATGAAATTCGGAATGTTGTATATAAGGTGTGTATGTGTACAGGTCTTAAGCCCTGTAAAAGCCAAAAAAAAACCATTCTTTGCATTTCCCATATAAATAGCTTTATCTCTGTGTGAATGATGATCACCCTGGGGACAAAATCCAGTAATTGTGTTATAATGCCTCTCGAGTTTCGAGATATTATTGTACTCGCTTTACTCGACAAGTAAAATATAAAATGGAATTAAACTCATTTATATATAGTAAATTTATGTTTTCCATCCGTTTTAATGTTCATCATGAATAATTACTATAACGTTACGCCAAATCCAACAATAATGAATTAATTAATATCACAACCGCACTAAAACTAGTTCACTCAATTTATGTTTCCATCTACTCCCATCCTTTATCCTAATTCTACGTCCCACTCCACTCTCCTTACCCTTCCTCAACATATTCTGTAACGAAAATTTATCTTATATCATTACACTTATACAGGGCGTAACAGAGCTAGCCCACAATACTTTACAGGTGGATTCCTGCCAAGATTATGAATCGAAAATGTTTAACCAACCATGACCTAATATCAATAGTTATGGAGTTATGCAATATCAAAGTTTGCATTTTTTTCAACATTTCTCACTTATTATTTTACAAAACGTTGAAATATCATTATAGTAACTTATATCCATTACGAAAAATTCATTTGTTTCAACAAAAGCTAAATATAATAATAAAAAAAATAAAAAATATAAAGGTTTTTATCATTTTATTTGACTTGCATTAAAGGAAATGAATTTTAATATTAGATATAAGTTACTGTAATGATAGTCCAACATTTTGCAAAAAATAAGTAAGAAATATTGAAAAAAAAATGTAAACTATTGATAAGGTTGCTTGAACATTTTCGACTCGTTATCAAGGCAGGAAGTATCGTGGACTATCTCTGTTACACCCTTTATATAACAATCGTCATTGGAAAATTCATAATCGGCAAACTACTATTTTTTTATTATTTTTTATTATTTGTTTTAATCTACTTTTATATTCATTAATTATAACTAAATGTTTCAGAAAAACGTTTCCAACATCAGGGTATTTTATAAATGTCAAAATATGAAAATGAATGATGTCTTTTGTTTTTCTTGATCACACAAAATTAATGGAAATTTTTTTAGAATTGGACCAGTAGTTAAATTTAATTGATTATTAATAATATTTTGTTTACTTTTACATGCTTTTACTAATTTCTAATCATTTTAAATTATTCAATTTCAGACCAAAATTATTTTTGTGTAAAATAGAAAGACCTAAATTTTTATCAAAACCGTGATCATTTGCAAATTCAGAAAAACCATGATTATTCAGACATCTCAAATGCTCTTTAACTCTTACATTAAAATTACGTCGGTTGTTCCAATATAAAACGCTGTACAATCTTGACAGCGGAAAGGTTTTTCCGAAACATGTAGGTGTAATTAATGAATATAAGTAGATTAAAACAAATAATATATATTTTTTTTAAATGTCAATCCACAAAGTTGCTCAACCAATTGAAAAATAAAGAAATGCTCTCAATTTTCTCAAAGATAAATACATGATATAGGTTTTTTAAATGAATTACATTTATTTTTGTACTACGAAAGAAACAAAAGAGCTGTTTTTTTTTAGTTTTGTTTTTGTGAGTTGGATGGATTGGGTCTGGGGACATTTGAACTTGGAGCAGACACATGATGGATCGACGCTCGAGATCAACTTTATGCGTCCCCGAGGGTGAGAAAAACGAAAGAGCTTAAAAAGGGAATGTCTTTAGATAATTAAAGTTAGCCCTGTAACACGACCCAAGAATTCAGCATCATCCAGGGGAAGACCCTCGTAAGTCCTTATTTATCTAAACTTATTTTTAATTGTTCGAAGAATATTTTTTCTTCTGAAAGAAGGCTTCAAGTTTATGGTGACATTATTATTAAAAAAAGTAACCCATAAAAACCAGGTTTTTATTATACTCTCTTTCTTTATAAAATATAATAACAATTAAAGACGAATTAAAACATATTACATAACACTAAACTTACAGTAATTTAATATATTTCTAAAATGTCAGATGTTTTGAGCTTTGATAAGACACTTCATGCTTTGTGTAGTGAAGTACCTATTATGTATACCGACGGAGTAATTCAAATTTAGAAAATATTCCGCGATGTTAACGGGCCGCCGTTACTAGTAATCAAACTTTTGTAATGATTCCAATTTGAAAAAACTATTACAATTTTTAAAAATCCAGAATTATAGTATAATTATTATTATTTTTTAACGAAAATTTGATAGAACTTCTTGTTCGTCGCCACGAGTCTGCTTGCAAAGTTTCAGCTCGATTGGATCACGGGAAAAGGGTCGAAAATCGATCTAAAGTTTTTTCGACGGCAAGCCGGCAAGCAAGCAAGCAGACGCCGCGAGTCAATATAAAGGGAGTAATAAAACACAAATCACTTTGTTTTCACCACTTTACTAGATTATACAATCTAATGTTCTCTTCGTCAGGATTGTTTGTGTATTAAAAATTGAAAAAGTTAAACTATGCAAGCGTGTTACGGTGAAGAGGCGGATGAGGGGATGATGAGGGGGGGGGGGGGTAGTCAGAGGTGTTAATTATTAGGAATGTCATCTCAAGGGGATGGAATATTTTTTAGGATAATGCGTAATTATCCGTATTTTTTACGGCTTTTTTATTTGGCGCTTAATTTGACATTTGTTTTTTAACAAACAGACCGTCAAAATGTCATTATTGACCATAATAGATGGTGACATTAGAGTAAGTACAAAGTATAAATATTTAATGAATATTTTGAATGTGATATCATAACATAATACACTTTTTTGATAAATAAATAATAAATAAAATAAATTGTAAATAATATTCATAGAGACTGTCACAAATCAATAAAAATACAATCTAGTTTTTGTAAAATACACAAAAAACCTTTTGTGATAAATGAATAATAAAGAATGTCTTGATGATAAAACAAATTTTAAATAATATGCAGAACAAAATAAAGACATAAATTAATAAACACAATTTATTAATTATTTATTGTGACATTCTCATGGGATACTATACAAATAAAATACTTAAAATTAATTAAAGTTTTATTTATTATACAAAGTCACTGGGCATGTAGATATTTAATCTGAGCGCCGTTCTTTAATTCGCACTAAATTTCTTGATTCGCAGTAATTATCACTCCCTAATAACTTGTCTCTCAAATACGTTGCTTAAATTGCTCAGATTCGCAGAAAACTTCGCGCTTGCCGGTAGGTACTTTCTTGATTTACTATCACGGGAACACACATGCGCTGGCCACACTGTGCTGTCGCTGGTTTTCTATGGATCGCCGAAACGCCACAATAAACAACTGTCACAATGAGTGCGCAGTAACCGGTCGAGTTACCGAAGATAAATTATATAAGTCTCACAGAAAAAAATCTATTTATATGGAAAATGTATATGGAAGTCTTTACAAGGTGGCCCAGGGCTTATGACCTGCACGAGCTGGCATAATTGTTCACTTTACACAATTTTACGTTCACCAATTCCACTGTGAGAACATCCACGCGTAATCAAATTTTAGAGAGTTGTATACATGTTTTAAATCGGGTTCTTTCATATATACATGTTGGTTTGTCGAATGTTCGAAAATATTCGGCTAGTTTTTCAACATTTCCAGTAATTTCGTCGTGTTTTTATACTTTTATTTATTTATTTAACTTCATCTTTTTATATGACATAGGAGATAGAGCCGCTCATCTCACTAGGAAGAACCTATGCCGAGATAAGCAGCTGAACAATATAGTGAGAACAAAAAATAATAACGATATACAACAAAATACTATATAACTATAATATTAATTAATTAATTAATTGAGTATATAAATATAAAATGTGGATAATAAGAACAGTATATATTGTATGATACAAAAGCAATAGTGAAAGTAAAGTAATATATATAAAAAATCATATGCATGGATAGTAACAAAATGTATATAAATAGCGCAGTTAAAAAGTATATTTAGGTGCATACCTGTATAAGAAAATTAAATGAATGTTTGTGTATGTTAAATAGTGATAAGAAATGAAGTTTATGAGCAATAAATTATGGCCTGTTGGGTAATTGTGCAAATGCAGGTGACAATAATGGCTTCTCGAATAGAGTTGTGTAAAAAGTTAAGAGTAGGGTGTCCACACTGACTGACAGAATGGACACCAAAGACATTTGGATATCACTTCCATCAGTCTGCATAACACCCTTAACCATTTTTTTATAAAGTGACAGAGTGTTTGCACTCTTAATATTTTCGGGAAGAGCATTGAAGAACAAAGGAGCCTTGTAAAAAAAACTTCTTTGTCCAAACATAAATTGTATTATATCGTAGACCACTAAAGAGTGTTTTTTTATTCGTAAATGGTCATCTAAAGTAGTTGCTACGTAGTTCCACAATATTCCGTTGTTGTTATCTATTACTAGTGGCTTTTGGAACGTTCAACGAGTCTGCTACGTCGCGTCGTGGTAGCATTTGAATGTTAATTTACGTATTCAAATATCGCTCATGTATATAATTCACAATTAAATTTCCTTTGAATATGCTTTTGATTAGTTATTATTTGTTTGCGTTAATTGCTTTATTAAGTGTTAGATGAAAATTTGCCCTCAAAATTCACGTAAACGATTGTACAGAATATGTGTATAATACGTATGTCAATTTAAGGTCAAATTTGAATGAGAATGGCAAAGTTTTGTCCCTTAACATGCAGCCTTAAACTAAACAACTATTGCATGTTCTGTAAAACTAAAAGTTGGCTGTAAAACGTGATTTAGTTTTAAAGTTTGTTGAAATATAACCAAACGAGCAGCAAATAAACTCTGCAAACTAATGTTCTTCAGTTGAATAGTCAGTTGAAATAGAAAATAATATTTTGGGCTTTCACTAAAACTACAATAGTTTAGAAAGGAAAATAATGAAGTACACGGTTGTAAGGCTATTTTATGGGTAAATTGCTAGGGTCACGACCATCCTATAGCCTGATGTGTACCTTAAAACATGAAAACCATAAATGAAGACTCCTCGGGAAAAACAATGGATGTCACTTTTTTGTGAAACTGACCTTTTTATGCCATCTGTTGACTTGTTGGGGTATTGTTTTATACAATAATTCAGAATTAGGTAAAACCGTCGCGGTCCGCTGTAATAGTTGAATTTATATCTGTTTATCCATCGCAAGAAACAGGAATATCCGCCCACCGAACGTCAAAAAACGTCGTTGTCAATTTGACAGTACATACATTTAACATATGTTCATACATAGAATATGAATAGAATATTTAGTAATAAGTTGATTCAATATTTATATAAAAAGACCTAAGTGAAAGAAATATGGACTTTGAAACTATAAAAAACTGTTTTTTTCTGATTAAACATTTCTTGACATTCATTGTTTTTCCTGAGGAGTCTTCAAATGAATTTTTCATTAATGGTTTTTTATTTTTTTATTTTTTCTTAAATTTGTTCCTTAAAACCTTCCTAAAATGCAACTGAAATTCAAAAATCATATAAAATTATAGCTTTTTTCAAAATACTTCAACATTTTATTATCAAATTACCTTTTAATACCGTATGATCAAATGACTCGCATATGTAACTATATACAAAATAAGAACCGAGGCTCTCTTAACAGACTCAAGAGTTTCTCTTGACTGATGGGGCGTATACATGAATAAAAAGTATTAAAAAATGTCTATTTATTGTTTTTACGTATTTGTATATTGTATTTAAATAAAAAATAAATGGTGATTTTGGGTCCGTAGTGTGGACGGGCCCTTAAGGAGCGTAGCACGACGAACATTATAGTTATGACATTCCGATTATTAATTCAAGATTCTATACGGTAGGTACGCATAAATTTAATTCGCAATTACCACTCTGACGCAATGTATATTAACTCTTTTATATATCGCTCGTCTAATTTGTTCAACTCTATATTCAGCGACTTGGATCTTTTCAATTCATCGATGTATGAATTTAAAACTCTTGGATATTCACCTCAGTCATAAACCTTTTTTTTCCTCTTCTTTAATCCATCTTCTTTCTTTTGAACAGACTTTGTATATGTAATTTTTTTATCTTGTATCTTTCTTTAATTAACATTTTTTCTTTTGCCCAGACCTCGTATATATATACATATATGCAGATGTATTGATCAGATATCTTTATGCTATACGTATATCATTTTTCACTTCTTTTTATTCTTATCTCTTGTCCTTTTTACTAAGTAGATTTGTCCTTTCCTATCCATTCCTTATTCCCCTTTTACCTCTAATTCTTTGACTCTCATAGTTTGTCCATAACTTAAAACTTTCACTTTTTTTGTTTATTATTATATAACTCAAGTTATTGTTACTTTATGTTAAAACACAACATGTTAATTCTGTGGAAACTTGTAAGATGGTCTCTACACTGTTCAATAATCATGAATAATCTCTTTATATGTACTGTTAGTTTCCCATAAATAAATAAATAAATAATAAATAAATGTGAACGTTACCTTTCAAATTTGCCTACGCAGTTTCCGTTCAAAGTTACCTGCAAAGCTTCATTTCGTTAGAAAGAATGCCATAAAACTCAACTTACATATAATTCCTATTATTTTAACAACCTTTTCGAATGTAGAGAAACTTTCCAGTCATTGTTCCAGGAAGCTGCGGGCTTAGGGTATTGTGTAAAGGCTTAATGGGTTTTGTGTGTAATTTCCGTATCTTTATCCAGAGGCGAAGTATATTTTCTATTTGATTTATCCTTCTGGCACGAACTCCTGTGCCCTGACCTTCGACCCCTCGAGCTGATGTACGCTTAATCGTTTTTTTACTACGAGAAATGACACAATTTTTTTATTCTTTAAATCGGTGGGATGAGAGGACTGTTTAATTTCCTTAGACTTAAAATTAATTGCGTCCAGAATAAAACATGTCATGGATTTTTGGTAGAGTTAAAGAAGATAAGTGATGGTCAACGCCGGATTTTAAACCGGTTAACAAAAAACAATCGATATCTTGTATCTGGTTAAAATACCGGTTCTTAACTATCACTCTTGGTGGTTTACACTAATGTGGAGATGGATAAGGAAAAAGTCCTACCCTACCCACGGAACCTTCCGGAGTTCAATGTATGTATCTCGATGTATATAAGGATGTAAGCAATTAAGAAAAGCAACAGGTTCGCAGGACTAGACACTCACGGTTGGTATATTCATAGATTTGTCGCGGATGCAAAGGCTTAACAGGAATGCCATTTAAATACTCGAATAACAGTTGCAAAGCTAAATTCATATGTTTAAAAAGCACATGTGTTTTTTTCGATTCGGTAGGTTACCTTACCTTATAGGTATTTAGTACCAGCACAGACCTACTTGAAAATATTTGATTTAAAAAAATAGTCATACCTAGTACCTATTTACAAAAAGTACAATGCTAATTTTTAGATACAATGTGGAATTTGAAATCGCATTTTGTTCAGTTTTGTTCGACTTAAGATATATAACACATTAATATTATTAATATTTAAAGCATTAACATTGCGGTTAGACATAAAAATAGAATGTTAGTAAACTTAGTAAAAACCACTACCAGATTTACGGTCTACCGGTTTCAAGACATACCCGTCTCTTCGTCAGGACCAATACTACACTACTTCATTCACAATTAATAACAACAATTTTTCAGAATTTTCCAACCATCTCATAGAAAATAATCATAAATTTGACCCAAAAATAGGGGTGAAAATATTAAATACTAATAATAAAGGTTTAAAATTGGATAATTTAGAAATTTTTTACATTAGGGAGGCTGTGAATAATAGAGTGTCTCTCATTAATAACCAAATTAATTTTCCATATAGCTCTTTGTTCAATATAGCTTTCACAAGAGATGTGGTAACACCCACTTTAGACCCCGCCCCCTCTCACTCTCTCTCGTTAGATTCCTGAATTGTTCAGTAGTTCTGACAAGATTAACAAACATGTGAACAATACTGGTGATAGTTTTACAATACTATGGTTGTTGTGTATAGTGTTGTGAATGTAGTAGTGTAGTGTTGGTCCTGACGAAGAGACGGGTACGTCTCGAAACCGGTAGACCGTAAATCTGGTAGTGGTTTTTACTAAGTTTACTAACATTCTGTTATATATAACACAAACTAGAATTTCCATCAGTGAAAGTTCTCCACCAACGGATAAAAAATCTGATTAATTACAATATCTACCCAAGTACCGAATTGCTTTATGCTTGTATAAAAAAGAGAAAATGAAACGGTAAGTAAATAGTTCAATCAGTATACTAGTACATGTGATATAGCGATACAGTATACTAGTACATCATACATAGCGAATGTGTTCACAAGTATACAATGAAAACCGATCCAGCGCCCGGAGCGTACTCTTTTTTCACAACACAATTTTCAAACAACTTGATGTTGCCACTTATAAAATTGCTATTGGTTAAATATCATTCGGAATATCACTTTTGATTAGTGAAACGTGACGTCATAGTGTGAAAATACAGCGTTGCAATATGCCCTATATCACGGATACAAAATTTACGCACGAATAAAATTTAATAAAATGGTGAAAAAATATACCTACACGGTTATACGTCACGAAACACAATGTTGAGCATATAAAATAAGAGAAAAAGTAACCCATAAAAACCAAGTTTTTATTATACTCCCTTTCTTTGTAAAATATGACAACAATTAAAGACGAATTAAGACATATAACATAACATTAAACAGTAATTTAATATATTTCTAAAATTCCAGATGTTTTGAGCTTTGATCAGTCAATTTAGATTTTCGACATTCGTAGTGAAGTACCTATTATGTATACCGACGGAGTAATTCAAATTTAGAAAATATTCCGCGACGTTATCGGGCCGCCGTTGCTAATCAAACTTTTCTAATGATTCCAATTTGAAAAAACCATTAAAATTTCTAAAAATCCGAAATTATACTATGATTATTAATTTTTTATACCAAAATTTAATAGATCTTTTTGATCGTCGCCACGAGTCTGCTTGCAAAGTTTAAGCTCAATTGGATCACGGGAAAAGGTTCAAAAATCGATCCAAAGTTTTTTCGATCCAAAGCCGGCAAGCAAGCAAGCAGACGCCACGAGTTAATATAAAGGGACTAAAAACAATAAAATTAGTCCTACACTTAGCTGCGTATTTATAGGTCTTTTCATATAAGCTTGCAATTGAGTTAGTGTGGGTACAGTGCGTGATACGCGAATTTTACCCATACTAACTCAATTGCAAGCTAATATGAAAAGATCTATACATTAACAATTGGGTCAAAATATGTAAATACATTGACTGGGATTACCAAAATTTCGTGATTTGGAATGTTCATAATTCTGGATGTGCATAACTTAAAGATTTTTTATTATTATTAAAGAATTTCGACACATTGTCACACAGTCGCCGGAAATTAATTTAATCCGGGCACCGTTCTTTAATTCACACTAATTGTCACTAGAATATTCAACACAGGTTCGCACTAATCACGCCAATCATGGCGACAGACACATATATACGCCGCCAACATTTACAGATAGAGTAATAAAAAGATAAAACTGTCAGATGAGAACTCAGTTTGCCGGGGAAAAAAATGTAGGCTAAACGATTTTTTATTCACTGGCAACACTGAACGAACCCGCCGCGTTCATAAATGAACGTCAGCGTTTTTAATCGCTCGTGGATGATTTATTGCGCCTTTTCTCTTCGGATTGTGATTGATCGGCCATTTATGGTGTGTGGATGGAAATATTGATCATCTACCATTAGCTGCTTCCTTCATCCCAAGTATATATGTACATATATACAGGAAGATAACAGAAATACATGTAGGAGTATATTTGACAATTTTATAATTCCCAAAATGCGCCATTAAACGAGTGGGAATAAGTCAAGAATACAACTGTACTTGAATTTTGATAAAAGAAAAATTGTTCCTGGTGTAATAGAGGGTCCTGATTACATAAATAAAGTCAAATTTTCCCGCTTGCTGGTTTAAAAACAGTTATTTCAAGTTTTCATAAAAAATGATATATTTTGACACTTCACGCCATAGATGCCCATATGATCGTAGAAAAGAGAACAAGAAACCATAGAAAATTAAGTCTAGATGTTGTATCAGGTAGGGAAAAGGCCAATTTTGTATTACAAATGGAAATAAGTGTAGGCGACGTATCCGGTAGGGAAGAGGCCAATTTTGTGTTAAAAACGGAAATAAGTCTAAATGACGTATTCGCTGGGGAAAAGGCAAATTTTGAGTAAAAACGGATTCAAATTCGCAATGATATTTTCTTAGGTAATGTGGGGCATACATTATATTGCACGGGACGCGGCGTAATGCAGGATCGTATGGTTGACATGTTTGATAATGAATGGGCTCACTTATGATAAACGTGATTTGTCAATTTCTATGAATAAAACAGTAAAAACATATATTTTATATATGGGCATCTATGGCGTGAAGTGTCAAAATGTATCATTTTTAAACTTGAAATAACTGCTTTTAAATGAACAAGCGGGAAAATTTGACTTCATTTATGTAATCAGGACCCTTTATTACACCAGAATCAGTATTTATTTAATCAAAATTCAAGTACGGTTGTATTCTTGACTACAGCCAACGAGTGAATCAAAATTTTTTGAAGACATGCTTTTAATATGGGGTAATAGTTCACCGTAAGAAGGTGAAGGAATGGCACTTGAGTGTGACAGGCTAAATGCAGAAAATACTGCGGATATTGAAGATCTACACTTTTGACCCCGTGACATAATCATGATGAAGTTCTTAATGTAGAACCGTTTGATTATAAACCAAATTTATATAAGATATTAGATTTAGGAAATTCGCCTCATCGCCTCATCTATGCTTGGTTTTGTCATACGCACACGTAAACATTTCAAAAATATCAGTACCCTCAAGACATTTTATTTCTCACACGTTCGTAGTATTTTAGAATACGCATCTCAGGCGTGGAATCCAGGTTATGCAGTACACGAAAGTAGAATTGAAAGCGTCCAAAACAGATTCCTAAGATACCTAGACCTCCGTTCATTTACATCTCATTTAAGCAATGAAGACTCTGCGAAGTTTTTTAACATGCAGACCCTAACTCGTCGAAGAAACATAGCTGACGCGGTGATGCTATTCAAAATAACACACAATCTAGTTGATAGTCCGGAACATCTTCAACGAATATCTTACCACATCCCAACTCGCATTAACATACATTCAGCTACTTTACATCTCCCCTTTTGTAAGACCAACTCAAAACAAAACTCCTTTATGTACAGATCCACAAATTCAATAAACACAAACTATCACCACATTGACATTTTCAACTCAACAATAAGAAACATAAAACAAACAATATCTACACTACCGCACCCAAACTAATTCGTACATTATATCTTCCCTTCTACTCCCGTCCCACATTCCCCTCCACCCTCTCCACTCGCTGTTAAAGTAAGTTAAAGTAAATTACTATATTCAGTGAAAAATTTGTAATTGACATAATTTTAAAAACCATTATTTCATATTTGTTAAGATTGTTGATTTGCTGTTAATTTTCCCCAAAATAAAATAAATAAATAAATAAATCAGCAAATTGGTTCCTAATAAAGGTTTTCCTCAGGAAGTTAGTTCCTTGACGAAAGTTTTTATTATTGGGTCGCCTCGTGCGACTTTGTAACTGTTTACGGAGACTGCTGCAGCACTATCTGGTACCGTTAGTGAAGGACATTGTTCCACGGAGAATTTTTTATTTTGATGTTACAATTAAAGAAATGCAATAATAATTAAGCCAAGACGTAAATGTGTTGAATACATTTATTATATACAGATGAAAATAAAATAAATACAAAAATAATGATATAAATAATATTTTAAAAAGCAGTAAATATGTACAGTACCTCCCTCCCTCTGAATCAAATTTACAGAGACGCCCAAAACAAAATTGGTCAAACGAGAAAATATACAGAAGTATAATGTAGATAAAAAATTACGATTTTAAATAAACAGAAAAAAGATATTAAAATTAAAATGGATAAATACAAAGGGAAACACATCTTAAATCAAGATAAATTACAGAAGATTCAAAGAGGCAAAGCTATTTGAACGGAAGTCTTTATAGGTTGGCCCAGGGCTTACGACCTGTATGAGCCGGCCTAAGTAATCACATTATACAATGTAACTGTCACCAATTTCACCGAAAGAACATCCACACATTGTCAATTTTTGAAAAAGTTTGATATATATATATATATATATATATACATATATATTCTGAATCAGTTTATTTAATATATTTAACAACGCGTTTGATGCATGCGATCGGTTATGTATACCACGAGCAGTGAGCTGATGTTTTAAATTTAATGTATATTTAAAACACTGATAATAATAATAATTATTGAAGCATTGTATTAATATTATAAAACATTCTTCAATTAAAAACAAACTTTATTTTAATTTAAAATATGATTTTTATTTTAACATTTTATCTGTTGTTGTGCCCTCCTCTCGAAACAATAAAAATAATTACCATATTGTGTGTGTATTACAAAGTTAAAATAAAATGTTGCACCATTAAGTGACTGCCAAATATTTCGACGGTATTAAAATTTATTTTCTTCACTTACTAGTTTAAGCTGATGAATGGCATGAGTCATTTTTATTATAATAAAAATGCGATTAATATTTTATTTCCAATCAATAAAATAATTAAATTTTGAACAAATGTCTAAACTATTATACGGTTATAATAAAAAAGGTATGCTTGCAACAGATTTCTCAGAGGTCGACTGTACAGTGCCGTGTATAAAATAATCTATTTTGTCCAAAACGACATGATTATAAAATAAAATAAAATAAAAGTATAAGTATATACAGGGTGTATCAGAGCTAGCAGCAGAAACTTGGCAGGTAGATTCCTAACTATGTTACGAGTCTAAAATGTTCAAGCAACCATGGCCTAATATCAATAGTTATGGAGATATGCAATATCAAAGTTTGCATTTTTTTTCAATATTTCTTACTTATTTTTTGCAAAAACTTGAACTATCATTACAGTATCTTATGTCGATTAAGAAAAATTCATTTGCCTTAATACAAGCCGAATAAAATGATAAAAACCTTGCAAAAATTGAGGTTTTTATCATTTTATTTAAGTTATATTGAAGCAAATGAATTTTTCATAATCGATACAAGTTACTGTAATGATAGTTTAACTTTTTGCAAAAAATGAGTCGGAAATATTGAAAAAAAAATGGAAACTTTGATATTGCACATCTCCATAACTATTGATATTAGGCCATGGTTGCTAAAACATTTTAGACTCATAACATAGTTAGGAATCTACCGGCCAAGTTTCTGCTGCTAGCTCTGGTACACCCTCTATATATATATATATTTATAAAATTTATATAATTTATTAAATTTTTACGATTCTTCCGATTGTCTGGACGTCTGGGCGAACGTGACCGACTTCTTGCTCGGAGACCCAAAGGTCACCTTCTTCCCCGATTCCACCCCGCCTATAGAATCGTGCCTTCTTTTCCGTTTTTTGTCCACGAAACTGAAAAGAAAGATTAATAAATTAATATCCATAAGCCAGGGTTTTCTGGGCCGTCTGCTCGTGCAGATCTCTCGGATCCGATGGCAGGGCTGTATGGTCCACAACCACAAAGAATTGAACGGATTAAGGCTGGACATTCAGTGCAAAGGCATGCTTCTTTTTTTTTTTTTTTTAATGTGGGTTTTCATTATTAATTTATATCAGAATGTATATGCTAGAATGCATTTTTTTAGATAGAATCACTGTTCTCATATAAAAGTAACAAACTAAACATTTACTTTATTTAAGAAAATAAAAAGAAACCGATAAAAACCAAGTTTTTATTATACTCCCTTTCTTTGTAAAATATAACAACAATTAAAGACGAATTAAAACATATAACATAACACTAAACTTACAGTAATTTAATATATTTCTAAAATGTCAGATGTTTTGAAATTTGATAAGACACTTCATGCTTTGAAGATTAAATTCTAAAAACATTTGTCAGTCAATTTAGATTTTCGAAATTCGTAGTGAAGTACCTATTATGTATACCGACGGAGTAATTCAAATTTAGAAAATATTCCGCGACGTTATCGGGCCGCCGTTGCTAGTTAGCAAACTTTTGTTAATGATTCCAATTTGAGAAAACCATTAAAATTTCTAAAAATCCGAAATTTTACTTTAATTATTAATTTTTTTTAACGAAAGTTTGATAGATCTTCTTGATCGTCGCCACGAGTCTGCTTGCAAAGTTTCAGCTCGATTGGATCACGGGAAAAGGGTCAAAAATCTATACAAATTTTTTCGACGGCAAGCCGGCAAGCAAGCAAGCAGACGCCACGAGTTATAAAGGGAGTAATAAGCATTAATCGACAGGCCGCGGCCATTCAAGTCATTTTTAGTACCGTCAAACGGGGCTATTCTGACTACCAAGGGTAATTCTGTCTAGTGAAATTTATTTTGTAAGGTTTACGTACCAGGTTTACGTATTTTAACGAAGTGTAGACAAAATACTTGGTTATCGAATTAAACTGCTTGCTCGATTGGCAGCACTGATCCTTTGCAAATAGCTTTTTTTTACTCAACTGTTAAATATAACGGTTTTTCTGA
Source organism: Agrypnia vestita (assembly GCA_016648135.1). Taxonomy (NCBI): domain Eukaryota; kingdom Metazoa; phylum Arthropoda; class Insecta; order Trichoptera; family Phryganeidae; genus Agrypnia; species Agrypnia vestita. The sequence continues at coordinate 25,342 of JADDOH010008666.1, read as the reverse complement.
ATACAGTGTATACGAGACGAGACGACAACCGCACAAACTTCATCATTTTTCTTGGAAAGTATAAAAGGAAAAATCATAATTTTTTCCCACGCTTTTCTTTGACACATCGGCATTCAGAACGTGTTAATATATTTACAGTTTTTGAGTTTGAAAGGCCTTTAAAATCACCAGGCAACATAGTACTGAAAACAAATAAGTGTTTTGGGGTAATTTTGCCTGGTAAAGGGTTGCCAAAATGTTATTTATTTATTAATTAACGCCCTAAAGGGCTTTTTACAACAGATAGGTAAAGTGTACATTAATAGAATATATAGTTTAAAGAAAAAAAATTACATGTAAACATAATAATGACATAAAGTGAAAAGAAAATACTTAAAATACAGTTACAAATATATAAAGATAAATATAATATAAAGTAAAAAGGAAGTATGTAACAAGCAGAAGAATAAGGAAAACATAATATAATAGAAATTCAAAAACAAAAAAAGTAATAATATAGAGTGAAAAGCAATAGCTCAAGCTTTGAAAGTCATAATATAATAAAAAATTTACATACAAATACAAATCAATTATTTAAGTCCAATTGGACAATTTTTGGCAAAGACGTCAAGTTGCTCGTATCTGTTTGCTAGTCTAGGAAGCCTTTGCAGTGGGGAATTAAAGAAGTAGTTAGTAGCTGCAGTTTCCACGGCAAATACCACGGCGGTTATTCTAAATCATTAAAAATAATATGTGTAACGCTAAAATATTTAGATTCCACCATAATTCCATAGATAGCGCAAAGAGGGCATTTCTGACTAATAGACGGTTAGGGTCGAGTTGTTTGAGCAGGATATAGTATATAGTTTAAAAAAGTAACCCATAAAAACCATGTTAACCCACAAAAACCGACGGAGTAATTCAAATTTAGAAAATATTCCGCGACGTTATCGGGCCGCCGTTGCTAGTAATCAAACTTTCGTAATGATTCCAATTTGAAAAAAAAACAATAAAATTTCTAAAAATCCGAAATTATACTAAACTATAATTATTAATTTTTTTTAACGAAAATTTGATAGATCTTCTTGATCGCCTACTTGCCAAGTTTCAGCTCGATTGAATCACGGGAAAAGTGTCAAAAATCGATCCAAAGTTTTTTTTGACGGCAAGCAAGCAAGCAGACGCCATGAGTTAATGTAATAGGAGTAAATAAAATTAATCCCAATTATGCTCTGCAATGACAGCACATGCGTTCCCTATACACTAAAAACATTCATATATTTCAGAAAAAATATGATTTGGTATTTTCCCCTTTGTTTTCACACTGTTCAGGCATCACACAGAGGTCTTCTTTTTAAAAATAAACGGAAAATTAAAAATTAAATAAATTAAATTAAACAATACATACTCGTATATTGCCATGATCGAAAATTGAACCTAAGCCAACTATTACAGCACCAATTCTTGTAAGAACGGCAGCATAAATTCATTAGATGTAGGTACCTACTCAAAGAATTTTAGAATATTTGATGCTGTGGTTGGGCGCAGCCCTGAACGCATTTCTTCAATTGTATGAAATTTTCAATGAACCATGGGGTAATATTGCCTATCTGTCCATTGTAACAATTAGGTAACGGATACAGATGGATAATGAACGTTGTTTATCAATATAGGTAGGTATTTTAAATGCTCTTAGCACTTTTCAATGGTATTATTCGAATTCTTAAAATGTAAGTATGTTTTTTTTAATGTAGGCAAAATAACCCCAAGTACGGGGTAATTTTGCCTAAATTTTTAGGAGTTAAAAAAAAAGTGTTTTAAAATATAATCTGGTGCTTTAAAGAAAAGCTATAAAGAAATACTTAAAATAAAGGGTATGGCAATGGACCCACCAATATAAAAAACAATGAAAAAGAGTACAAAAACCAGGCAGAATAACCCCAACTTCGAAATCATCAACAGTTACTGAATATTTATTTATGTACATGCAGAATATGCTTTTACGTGTAGGTATAAAGCATATGATTAATCTGAACAAAAATAATTATACAATTTAATTTTGCAAGAAATTTTTACGTTTTTTTGATGATTGTAAAACGCTTTTTATTCACATAAATAGATGATTTTAAACATTTACTTGCGTAATCTATTTTTTATTTACTTTATTAACTCCCACACTATTAGTCTTTTGAGACATATCGTGTTCTCTTTTTATCATAACCTCCCTTGTTAGCAGCGAATACGCAAACGGAAAATGAACACGAAATACGTGTCACACCAATATTCTTAATATTTTCAAACTAAGCTAAACGCTTATGCTATGAAAATAGGACTAACTTGCTGGTCTGGAGTGAGATTCGAACCCGCAACCTTTGGATCACGAGGCGAGAGTCCTAACCACAAGGCCAACAACCAACAAGCTAGTTATATTGACAATGCCCTCATAACGCATCTAACAAAACAACATTAATAATAACATTAAAAGCGTAGATCTAAAAAAAGCATTTTTTATTGAAGTTATACTGCTTTTGCGCAGTTAGGGTAAATTTATTATTGTAACGGAAGTTGCGCACGCGGCATGTAGCGGAAATGCGATACCAAAACTAAAATGACACGATATTGAAATCTTGTCAGCTATCAGATTCTGTTTACGAGTTTTTGTTTGTCACCATACCAAAAACGATTAAAAGCGATATTCTAGAATTTTTTATTGCAAAAACGACTTAATTGTCAGACATTCGTTTACAAAACAAAAAACACATTCATTCATTCGAAATTCAATGCAGCTGTCAAAGTTGCATAGTTTCGAAACTTTTAAATACGGAGCCCTTTTAGGCCGAAAATCGATAAAACATGAAACTAGGTAAGTACTTGGACTTTTTTGAAAACGTCTCAATAACGATGCTATATCGAATTCTTGTCAGCTGTCAGATTCTGTTTGATTCGTGGATTTTAAGAACTTACTCATAAATGCAGTTTTCCTTTTGGTCGCAAAGGGTGATGCAGATGAAGTCTGACAAGTGCACCATCGGCAGGAAGAACAGGAAGAATATGAGCGCCTTCTCTATCGGCTTCACCATCAGCCCGGCGTGCTCCAGGTTCAGGGCGTTGCAGAGGTCCACGATGGTCATGACGAAGGCGTACACGTTGAACAGGCCCTCGATCCACTTGGTGGCGTGGTTCTCCAGGAAGTGGCCGGTGTAGATCACGGTCGATATCAGGGCCAGCGAGCTGGAGGTGGTCTCCAGGATAAATTTGTCTCTGTGGTTCAGAGGCGGTTCGGCCACGTAGGTGACGCACAGTAGGGCTATTGACAATATCTGGAAGCAAAATAATACCATATATGATAGTATGTATAAATCCATGCATGATAGAGTAAAGGATGAAGATATTAGGAATGAATGTAAAGCTGATCGTAGCATAATACATAGAATAAAAATAGGGTCGCCCAGGTGGTTTGGGCATGTTGAGCGAATGAATGAGAAAAGAATGGTAAGAAAGATATATGATGCAAATGTTGACGGCGCCAAAAAGAGAGGGCGACCACGGAAGACGTGGCATGACCAGATTAACCAGATGCTGGAAGATGGTCCTGTTAGAAGCCTGAACAACCGTCGAGCTTGCATGCGAAGATGTATGAATGTAGACGAAGCGAAAGTTGTATGTCAGGACAGAAGAGTATGGCGCTCTATCCTCTCTGCCTACCCCCACGGGGAAACGGCGTGATGGTAAGTTAGTTAGTTAGTTCAAATAATACCGCGATCATCAAATAACCCAATAAAATTGCCGTTTGGGCGGTCTTTCTTTATAGCCATAACACAACGAGTTAAAACCCTGATGGGCCGTAGCAGGCGAGTATACGGGGGCACAAACCTACGAAACGCCCCTATGACTGCCTTGCCACCAAAGCATAACACGACGAGTTAAAACCCTGATGGGCCGTAGCAGGCGAGTATACGGGGGCACAAACCTACGAAACGCCCCTTTGACTGCCTTGCCACCAAAGCATAACACAACGAGTTAAAACCCTGATGGGCCGTAGCAGGCGAGTATACGGGGGCACAAACCTACGAAACGCCCCTTTGACTGCCTTGCTACCAAAGCATAACACGACGAGTTAAAACCCTGATGGGCCGTAGCAGGCGAATATTCGGGGCACAAACCTATGGAACGCCCTCACGACTGCCATGCCAAACCATATCCAATACCATGGGACCCCTTATCTGACTTTTACTGAGCCCTATTGATTCGACTATTGAGACGAATAGGAATGAGCTGGGCTGCTTTTGGCAAACTCAAACATATCTTCGAGAACAAAGAGATCCCAATTAGACTAAAAAGATAAGCCTTTGAATTATGTATACTGCCAGTGATGACGTATGGATTGGAGACTATGTCCCTTACAAAGAAAAGTGTAGAAAAGCTCAAATGCACGCAACTATCCATGGAGAGATCCATGCTTGGAGTAAGCTTAAGAGATAGAATTAGAAACGACGAAATTAGGCGCAGAACTAGAGTAGTGGATATCATGGATCGTGTAGCAAAGCTAAAATGGCAATGGGCAGGACACGTTGCAAGACAGGATACTACAAGATGGAATCCCAGAGTTCTGAAATGGAGAACTTGGGAAAATAAAAGAGGCATCGGAAGACCTCAAAAGAGATGGGCCGATGATATTGTCGCTGTGGGGGGAAAGAAATGGCTACAATTAGCCAACAACAGGGAAGAATGGAAAAATAAAAGAAGAGGCCTATATCCAGCAGTGGAAAGATGAAGGCTGATGAAGAAGAAGAAGAAGATTGATTCTCGTAATACTATTATTGATGATTTTGATGGCGTTTTGCTTTTATTAATAAATGACTTACAAAACAATTCATTTGTAAAAATATTTCATTGTCCATGCTTCGCGTACATTAATTTTCTCTAATCTATGGCAAATGTTTATTCAAACCTTTTTGGTTATCAAAAGAGTAGCTTGTTGAGCTTGTGGTTAGGACACTCGCCTCATGTTCCAAAGGTCGCGAGTTCGAACCTCACTCCAGACTCGCAATTTTTTTTTCTATTTTCCAATCCCATTTTCATAGCACAAGCGTTTAGCTTAGTTTGAAAATAGTAAGACTATTGATGTGACACGTATTCCGTGTTCGCATCTCTATTTAAAAATAAAAACATAAAATATATATTTTCTATGGCTTCAAAGTGTCAAAAATGTATCGTTTTTAACTTAAAATAACTAATTTTGTTTAAAAGCAGTTATTTTAAGTTAAAAACGATTGCTAGCGCCTAAATTTGACTTCAATTATGTAATCAGGATGCTTCAATAGGCCAAAAAATTTGGTGTTTCCTAAATATTCCTAACTTATTACCCATGACATAAAATACAAGCTCGCTTCGTACAATATCTCGGAGACAAATCTCATCGGTTTATACGTGCCATTAGATCTCTCATTTTCTTTAAATAAAATAACTTTTTGTTTAACACCACTTTATTGAGTTTAAACCAACTAGTTTCGACTCACAACTGAGTCTTCATCAGGGTTCAGATATTAACTAAATAAAAACTGAATTACGAACAATTAAGAAAGCATTAAGGGAAGAAAGAGACAGAACGTCAATTGTGGTGGGGGTTGGGTGAAAGAGATAGGGTTTGGGTGGGTGTAGTTAATTGAAAGGGGAATATATCTAGAATTGGACAACGCGATAAATCTAGTTGCTTATTAAGTAAATATTTTTTATTTGTTTTTAAAGATTTTTTTATTTCTAAAGCTTCTAAATTATTGAGACGAATACCTATGTCATTTCTATGAAGTACATCTATACCCGAAGATTGGTCAAATGCGTGTTTTTTTCCTATTAAATGAATTGCAAATTCTGAATAGCCTAAACTATTTAAACATCTTTTATGTTCAATGACTCTTGTATTTATATTTCTAGCTGTTTTTCCTACGTAAAATGCAAGGCAATCGTTGCACCTGAGTTTATAAATCCCTGAATAGCTTAGTTTATGTTATTTATCTTTAGAATTTATCAAAAGTCTAAGTTGTTATTTGTGTAAAAAGAGACTTTGATTTCAGGTGGAAATTTTAAAACGCTCAATGATGACAGATTATTAATAAATAAAATTCGACGCCAGCCGTGGTTTTGATTAGTTAAAACGATCTTATTGTTTGGACCATTATTATAAATAATTTTTTTGGTATTAATTTGACGTGCCTAATTTTTTCGCGAGGATTCTATCAATTAGAGCGCTTTTATAACCGTTATTTTTTGCAAAAGATTTAATAACCGTTAAAATTAATAATAGAAAGAGGAACAGTGACAAGTCTCTCATCTTCGTTGACAGATCTGAACCACGACTTCAACAGATGTCTCCAATCTACTGACATCATATTATCATATATGTTTTAAGATACTATCAAAGTCTTACCATTTCTACTAATTTAAATAGAGCCCTTGTGGTGAACCATGCTATGATAATTTCTCCCCTTCGACAGTGGTATAGAAATTTGTTAGTTTTTAGAATTCCCTTTGGTGCTTCCATCCCATGGTTCTGGTCATCCTTCAGCGGCCGCACCTAGCCATAGTCAATTCCCAATATCCATAGTCAATTCCCATTGACTGACAGCGGCACTCAACTGAATAAACAATTTGATAGTTCTAATTTTAAACGATCTATTGGTCAGCTCGCTGAAAATGTTTTTTATTATTTGTTTTGTGTGGTTAGGTGAGATCTTGAATTTCGCGGGCTTTATATTACACTACATAATTTATCAATTTGTGATATATGTCGTCCCGTACTTTTTTACAGAACTTTTTGAGTTTTACAACTTCTCTCTAGAAAGTATTAAAATATCTCTTAGCATTAAGGCAGCGTTCGTAAAAAATCTAACCCATAAAAAAAACAAGTTTTTATTATACTCCCTTTCTCATTGAAACAGATTTCCCGCCTACTCCACGCGTCGGGCTCGAAAATTAAAAATATATGAATCGTAAAAATTTCGAGAAATCCAAAATTCTACTATAGTTATTAAAAAATTTTAAACAAAAATTTGTTATATCATTTTTAACGTCGCCACGAGTCTGCCTGCAAGGTTTCAGCTCGATTGGATCACGGGAAAAGGATTAAAAATCGATCCAAAGTTTTTTCGGCAGACAAACAGATGCTTCACCATTTTTTCATCGACTTTAGTTGTAATATAGGTCACCACGATAAGTCCTTTTATTTTAACATGGGTTTGATTGTAGTTTTAAAAGCAATATTCTTTAAAGATGTATGTGACATTCTTACGAATGTCATATACACGTATGCACTAGAATACGTCTGTAATTCAGTATTGTGTTTTTGAAAAACGTGAACATACTCAATTATTCTGGATATTCTGCATATATTTTATGAAACTTCGTATTATTAGGCTGTAAATTAATGTAAATATGTGGAATGAAGATTCAATGTGAGGTTGTAAATATTGAATCCTTCACTAAACCTCCCGCGGGATATAGAATCGCCTCGTTCGTGATTTTTTCCAAAAACAGTTGGCCGCCTAGTTTCCGGATTATATTGAGGCTCAGAATACTATCCTGTATTCTGAGTATTGAGGTAACAAAGTCTATCAGTTACGGAGCGAAGGTTCTCTCGTGCTGTCGTCTTATTCGCGAATCAAAGTTAGATAGTAGAGAAATTATTGGAAACATAATAAAATAAGTTTGAAGTTAAGATTAAACGTCGAAGCGGGTCCTGAAGATGCAGCCGACGCTTGCGGGAGTCGAGGAGAGAGTGCTTCATCCTGATCTTGATCCTTTTGGAACCCTTGCAGATATATTTAACTGTATTACCGAGAAGCGAATCTCGACGTTTCGTTGGATGCTTATCCAACGTCATCAGGAGAACGACCTTTGCCCGCGGAGGTGGAGGTCGGACTGATTATAGGTGCTGCTTTCTAGGGCGTAAATTGTATGCACTTTGTTGTGGAGTGTTCTCTTCTTCTACAATAGAGGTCGCCAGTGTGCAACATGTACTAGTTACGTCGGCGGATTTTACTGCGACTTCTCTCAAGGGTTGAATCAGTGTCGTTAGAACAGGGCGCCAAATACTTGATTGTTTGTAACTGTCATCTCTATTGAAATTGGGATGTTTGTATATTTCAATGAATTCTCTAACTAATCTGGGTATAAGGTACGGTTCTGTTGATAAGATTTTTGCCTTGTCAAATCTGATGGGGTGACAGAGATTCCCTTTGGATGCATGTTCGCAGATTGCCGATGTATTGGAGTTGTTGTTTTTAATTGCTACAATGTGTTCCTTCAATCGTGTAGCGATATTGCGTTTGGTTTGTCCTATGTAGAAAGCTCCACAATCGCATGGCACTCTGTATACACCTGGAGACTTGAACGGTGTGTTATCTTTTATACTATCTAACATACGTGAGATCGAACTATGGGGGTTGAAAACTGTATTTGTATTTAATTTCAGCAACACCCGGCTGATTTCGTCAGTAAGACCTCTGATTTAAGGAAAGTATGCTTTATTTCTTGGAACATCACGTATGCTAGATCGTTTTCTTGATGTCCGTACGTTCGGGGAGTATCCGTTAGCTATGAGTGCATCCTGCGTTGTTTTTCTTTCCGAGGCAATGTTTTCCTTGTCGCAAATTCTGTCAGCTCGTGTTGTTAATGCTGTGGGAACTGACCTCAGTTGCGCTGGATGGTGTTGTGCGAAGTTGTGCGAACACATGAAGCGTCTTTTTTTTCGGACACCTTTTTTTTGAGACTTTTAATATGATGTTACGTATCTTGAAACTCCTAATGCAGCGAAAGATAGAAGGCAACCTATTTGTATGCAAAAAAGGTTATCTTTATTATTATTATTTATTAATATTAATTTAATTAATTAATGTTACACAAATACAGTACAAATAAATATACAAATATGTTAAAAAACAAGAACACAAAAAAGAATAAAGTAACCCATAAAAACCAAGTTTTTATTATACTCCCTTTCTTTGTAAAATATAATAACAATTAAAGACGAATTAAAACATATAACATAATACTAAACTTACAGTAATTTAATATATTTCTAAAATGTCAGATGTTTTGAGCTTTGATAAGAAACTTCATGCTTTGAAGATTAAATTCTAAAAACATTTGTCAGTCAATTTAGATTTTCGAAATTCTTAGTGAAGTACCTATTATGTATACCGACGGAGTAATTCAAATTTAGAAAATATTCCGCGACGTTATCGGGCCGCCGTTGCTAGTAATCAAATTTTTGAAAGGATTCCAATTTGAAAAAACTATTAAAAATTTGATTAATTCCAAAATTTTACTATAATTATTTTTATTTTTTAACTAAAATTTGATAGATCTTTTTGATCATCGCCACGAGTCTGCTTGCAAAGTTTCAGCTCGATTGGATCACGGAAAAAGGGTCAAAAATCGATTCAAAGTTTTTTCGACGGCAAGCCGGCAAGCAAGCAAGCAGACGCCACGAGTTAATATAAAGGGAGTAAAAATTACTATTATTTTGAGAATAACAGTGAAGCAATCTACTATGATTTCATGCCAGTCGCATACGATCATAGAAACTGATATTTTGATCCTAAAATCTGCTATAAGGCTCTTCGGGCGGCTGCAGTGTTCGCCTCGTGGTCGATAGTGGCCGCTACGCGACCATTGGCGACAACAATCGGCTTTTTTCGATTGTTTGTCCTAAGGCCATATAATTAAATAAATATGGCAACAAAATTATTCACAGTGCAACGGGAGGCGATTCCCCAATCTCACCATTACTTTGTATTTTTGTGAAGAATCTTAAAAGTACTTGCAAACTTACACTGTAAAGTAGTGGTCTCTTGGGTATGGCACACATGTGTGAGTGTGAGGAAAACCTGCACTCAAGAGGCTGAATGCAATGCGGAAATGCACTCAGCGAGTTGAATGCTAAGGGAGATGTTGCACGACGTACAAAGAAAGCAAAGATTAACCCTTCCCCAGCGATGTTATAACACAGGCCTGCTGGATTAATCAAACCTGAAATATTCTGGTAAATACCTGTGATTTAAAATTAAAATTTTAGCTTATCCTAAGAACGACATTTGTGTTTTAGCTAGTGGAAAACCAGTCGTGTAAAGTGAATTCTACTAAAGATAAATATTTATCAATTCAACCCGATGCAAAATTGATATCGCCAATTAGGTAACAGATACGATCAAAAATACCATTGCAGTAAGAAAAAAAGAGATCATACAAAACTTTACTTTAAAATCTTACTAACTAACTATATATCTAATATCGTCAAACTCAAAAAATAGGCGGCCATCATAGCCCAGTGGATACGACACTGGCTTCTCACACCGAGGGTTCCGGGTTCGATTCCCGGTAAGAACACAATTAATCTATGTGATTTACTCAAGCCTGGGTGTTTTGCGACGTGCTTCGCTTCTGTAATTGGGCTTCTTGGGCAGTTGAAGCGTATATAAATAAAATAGAAAATAAAATAAAATTCGATCACATCTCATCTTTCCGAAATCTTCTCCTTGGCCTACAATCCAACAACGCCATAACACACATGTTGTATCTTTACTTTATAATATTCTTTTCAATCCTCACTTACCTCAGTGAACCTGAAATCCAAATTTAAGTTTCTATCTAATCATGGCCTTTCACTCCCTTCAGCTGATAGCGCTTCACTGTCCATCCCCTTACTGAATTCTACTGATACTGAATTCTTCATCTCATCATAAAATGTGCAGTCGGATATGCAGTGGTATCAGCGCATCGTCACAGACCATAGATACCCTTAAAAGCAGACTAAAACAGAATGTTAGTAAACTTAGAAAAAACCACTACCAGATTTACGGTCTAAAGGTTTCGAGACGTACCCGTCTCTTCGTCAGAACCAACACTACAATACTACATTCACAACACTATACACCCCAACCATAGTATTGTCAAACTATCACCACTATTGTTCACATGCGTGTTAATCTTGTCAGAGAAATTGAACTACTGAACAATTCAGGGATCTAACGAGAGAGAGTGAGAGGGGGCGGGGTCTAAAGTGGGTGTTACCACATCTCTTGTGAACGCTATATTAAAAAAAGGGCTATATGGAAAATTAATTTGGTTATTAATGAGAGGTACTCTATTATTCGCCGCCTCCCTAATGTAAAAAATTCCTAAATTATTCAATTTTAAACCTTTATTATTAGTATTTAATATTTTCACCCCTATTTTTGGGTCAAATTTATTATTCGCCGCCTCCCTAATGTAAAAAATTCCTAAATTATTCAATTTTAAACCTTTATTATTAGTATTTAATATTTTCACCCCTATTTTTGGGTCAAATTTATGATTATTTTCTATGAGGTGGTTGGAAAATTCTGAAAAATTGTTGTTATTAAGACACCTCATATGTTCTTTAATTCAGACTAAAACAATTTAATCTTTCCTAATAACTATTTTGTCTCCATCCATCTCCTACTAGTCTCATTTTCATGGAGCTAGTTTTCTAGTTTAAGCTATCTTTTAGTCATAATTCATTCTTAATATTCAACCATAATATATAGATATATGTTTTTGCGGACTTTTTTATTGGCCTTTCTAATTTCTACAACTTTTCTTTCATTCATATATCTCTTACCGTTAAGGCAGCGTTCGTGAGAAACGCATTCGCTCGACCTTTGTTTCGTCGACTTGCGTTGCAAAATTGGTCTCTACGAAAAGCCCTTTTATTATTAATATATAAAATGTTCTCAGGTTTTCACGGCCGTTCAGAATCTTCTGTGTATAGTTTTCTGGGATATTCTACCTTGTATACGTGACCTCTCTGGCTGACGTTTCGGATCCCATTGGATCATCAGGGCTGATGTGGACTGTGGTGGGGACCCTGTGGTCACATATACACGGCAGAATATCCCAGAAAACTATACACAGAAGGTTTAATATATAATTTTTGTGCACCCTAAAAACTTATTCTAAATATTGGTGAAAGAATTTTTGAAAGTTTCGGAAATAACCTCCTACATCCAAACTTATAAGTTTAGAAAATACGTTTATGAAAAAGATTTTTTTAAATATGTATATTAACATTAAAAAAGAATTTTGAAAATGACGATTTTAAACTCCCATCAAAACGCTTATTTTCGCAAGTGACGTTAGGCACCACTTTTTACGTCATCTGACGTATAACACATAACAGCAAATTCGCGTATTTCATTCGTTTTTTTACAAAACAAGCCGGCTTTTTTGTATTGTGTGTCCATAATGTTAGGGAAAAAGTTTTGTAGATATTATAATGGTACCCAAATGTAGAAATTCATTCCTGAAAACTGAAAAATAAATCCAACATTAAAGCATTAATTTTTGATAAGTTATCGTATCCTTGTGAAAATTCGTCCTCCATTATTTTAAATATGTTCTTGGATAGTTATTTTATCAAAACAGGTCATAAATACGTCAAAATCTATATAAAAATCATGCAAACACCAGTAAAAACAAAGCGAAGACGAACGTTTACCATGGAAATGAAACAAATTACAGTGACAAACACCATAGATCACGTATGTTTATCTATAATTCTTGCCAAACAACGTAAAGACCAATCACATCGCGTTTTAATGGAATCGTATTTTTGAAGATTTTTTTTATAAAGATTATGAATGAAAACATTATCCCACACCATCCATACTGAGTTACAAAATACAATTTATTTTTCTGAATCTATTTCATATATTTTCAAAGATATCTGTAAAATGTGAAATACCCTACAAAGAAGAATCGTTCTGTCTCTTTGAAGGAGTGTATGCAATGCACTTAGTTGTAAAAAAATTACGCTAAATTTTTTTATTTATAATTAATGACACAATACTGTGTCCTTGGACTAACAACACAATGTGGCTAAAGGTCTGTGAGGGCGTGTAGTAAAGCATGGGATAATGGGTAATTATTTTGATTGTTCCCTGGTTAATTAATGTAGGGTCCCTAGAAGCTTACATTGTGCGTCATGTACTCCTTTTTCTATTCCAGTAGATTAATTTAGAGGAACAATAGTTTGGACCTTGAAGAGAAAATAAAGACGTTTTTCAACGCTTTCACTATTTTGACGGTAGCTCAAAATCTCACCTACAAAATGGTAAGTTTTCAGAGATAAAAATATAATTACATCATTAATTAAGCTAAATTATAGAAGTCTCACAATGAGGAAGGTATTTATGTGAGAAACACGGATGGAAGTCTTTATGGGGTGGCCACAGGGCTAAGGTGATCACTTTACACAATGCAACATTCACTGATTTCACCTACCTAGGCCCCAAACTATAAATTACAACAATATTTTTATATACGCGTGTTCTGAGCACATAATTACTGGATTTTATAAAAAAAGGGATAATTAGTAATAAAAATAAATTATAGATGTAAGATAAATTGTTATATATGTATTAAAGGAGTCACATTTTTATTGTGAAGTTGCAATTTCAGAACAAAGTTCTGTGAATTATTAAACAATTTTTATTAATCAATTAGAAAAGACATACAGAAAAAATCAAATTAACGAAAAAATATTTAAATGCCACCGGGACTCGAACAACGGACCTCACATTCTCACCGGGAATGGCGCGTTATCCAGAATGTGTTTCCTTTAATATATATGCTGTTGTATAAAATTAAAACGAAATTAATTAATTTCTGGCGTCCTCTAGCTAGTGGTAGATACGCGAAGGTATTCGTGACTATTGCATTATAAAAAAGTGGATTGCTTTAAAAATGGAATAAAAATGTTAATCAATTAAAAAAAAAAGAAACTAAAAATAAGGTTGAAAAATTTTCGTTAACTTACCAGAGTGCCAAGGCGAAATTGGATAACGTGCCATTCCCGGTTAGAATGTGAGATCCGTGGTTCGAGTCCCGGTGGCATTGAAATATTTTTTCGTTAATTTGATTTTTTCTATATGTCTTTTCTAATTGATTAATAAAAATTTATTATATATGTTTTTATAGAGTGACCAAGGGCTAATAGCTCTTCTAATAAAGAAATCTTCAAAAAAAGCAGTTGTGTTTATACAAAGCGTTGCGGTGGTCCAGACGTCCGTCGCGGTCTTGCGACTCTAGCCGCACGCATCGAGCGATATCAACCAATCAGGGCTCGATGCGGCTAATCAGGTCCCGATCGCCGATAGATAGATTCACTCTGTCACTCGCACTCGCAAGTAATGTTCCTGTACTCAACGCTAAATCTGTAGGTAAATGGTAGCCAATAAAATACCACAGTTAATCGTGAGCATAATTTACGCCCTGAATCCATCTTCTCATCACGATGAATTATCTCGCGTATACCACGCGCCACTCACAATACACTCACGCCACTCACAATACACGTCACGTGCCAATACAAGAGGATGCCTTTGGACGGGTGGGCATTTTCTTCACACCTATATGCGAATTAACCTGCCAAAAGACACGGAGTAGTCATTGTTTCCTTTTTGGGTACAATATGGCAACCCTTATTTCAAGTGCAAGGTGTGGCGTGTTCCACTTATAAGAATGACCTTAATAAAATAACACGAGGAAAATATTATTTTTTCTTTTCTGCGTCAAATTATTAACATAATTTTTCCAAGTTGTTATTATCCAAGTTGTACTTCCAAGTTATTATATTAAGTTATTAACATCATTTTTTCAAGTTATTATTGACCTTAATATATGTATGTATGAGTAGTTGAAAGTCTAAACCTATTTAAATAAAAAAAACTCATGCTCAAAATTTTCAAGAATGAAGAAAGAAGAAGAAGAAAGAATACTGGATTTTATCCCCAGAGGAACATCATTAATCCAGATATATTTTAGATGTCGCATAGAGACGAAGCTATTTTTATATGGGAAATAAGGAAAAGTAAGTATGGAAGCCTTTTTTTGAGTGTTTATAGAGCTTACGACCTATCGTGCGGCTGGCCTAAGTGATCACTTTACACAATGTTACGTTCACAATTCCACTCATGGACAAAGGTGACGAAACTGCAGGGTTTTTATCATTTTATTAAACTTATATCGAAACGAATGAATTTTGCGAAATCGATATAAGTTACTGTAATGATTCAAGCAACAATGTTCAATAGCTATGGAGACATGCGAAATCTAAGTTTGCATTTATATTTAAATATTTCTGACGTATTTTTTGTAAAAAAATTATTTATCATTACAATAACTTATATTGAATATGAAAAATTTATTCCCTTTAATACATGTCAAAGAAAATAATAAAAACATTCCAATTGGAATTTCTGCAAGGTTTTTATCATTTTATTTAACTTGTTTTGAAACAAATGAATTTGTATGAATGAAACACAACGTTGTTTACTTCACACAATGACACATTAATTAAAAAAATTAATTAAAACCTTTTCGATGCTTACTGCATCATCTTCAGTAATAGTGATCACTTTACACAATGTAACGTTCACTATTCGATATTACTGAAGACGATGCAGTAAGCATCGAAAGCGTTTTAATTAATTTGTTTAATTAAAGTGTCATTGTACTTTTACTTGTACCATTTACATGTACCATTACACATTTAGAGGTGTGAAATGGTTTAATGAATTACATGTTAAAGTGAGAACTGAAAAAAAAATTATGAGACATTTAAAAAAAACATTAAAATAAACCCTCATAATTAATTAAAATTCTCTCTTTACTCTATTCATTTTAAACTGTTTGCTTATTGTTAGTTTATTTTTAAATTGTTTTTCCCACATAAATGCATTAATTATTGTATATTATGTAACTTTTTTCGGCTTATATACATTTATGTACTATTTACCTTACTTTACTTTACTTTATGCATTAATTATCTCATATTATGTAACATTTTTTCTTATTATATTATAATTATGTACTATTTACTTTACTTTATTTTATGCATTAATTATTATCACATATTATGTATAAAAGTGTAACTCCCTCTCCAGACACAAGAGTTAGTCTCTTTTTGGAGAGGTACAATGATAAAAAATTTATGTACCTAAATTTTTTATGTATCAAATCTCTAAATATTATAAGATTTGTATTTTAAAAAAAAATCTAATAAAAAAAATGTGTGAAGTAAACAACGTTGTGTTTTATTCATAGTTATTTACAATGAACTTTAAAAAGTAAATCAGGAAAATTTCGAAATATTAATCAATTTGTCGTAATCTATATAAGTTACTGTAATGATAATTCAACGTTTTGTAAAAAAAAAGAAATATGGAAAAAAAAATGCAAACTTCGATTATTGCATAGCTCCATAACCATTGATATGGTCATGGGTGCTGGAACATTTTCGACTCATAATCAAGGCAGGAATATAGTCCTGCGAGGTTATTAATGTCTTCCAAATAACCCTGTAAACATAAATTTTATCGCTGTACCCCTCCAAAAAAATAATTATTCTTTTGCTTGGAGAGAGATTCTTCCGCTGTTTTGTTATCTCTGTAAATTTTTATATTCTGCGAGTGTTTCTGTTTTTCATATACTTAAAATATAATATAATCAGAATAATTTCTTTTGTTCACAGCGTAACAAAATAATTACTTTCTTGATCTAATTAAATTAGCCTGTTTTATTTTGAGCTTTTCGTACGACATCTGTTTTCTGTGTTTTCTGTGACAGCCGAAGTGCTAGAGACAGCCAGCAACCTTCGTGAGTGGTTATGACTGATTCAAGTATAGCGTGACCAAAATAAAACGTGTGTTTAAAACGCATTATCGCTGTTAATTTCTCGTTAAACTATTGATTTTTTGTACTGACTTAGCATTCCTACCTTGACGTGGAATTTCACGCTGCTAACTTTTAAAGCTACAACGTTTGCCACGTGCCATCGTAACCTAGAAATTAATATTCACGACTGTTGATTTTAATTTGAAATTGCGAATAACGTAAATGCATATAATAATTTAGGAATATCTCTCTGTATATTTGAGTTGGACACGTCTCAAACTATACATCTGTACCTAGAAATGAAACGTCAAAAATATACAGCATAAAATTTGATTTAATTTTTTTTGTGAAACATTTTGGGAATTCGTTTTTAATGTCTTAAATATGAATTGAATTGAAAAACACAGTTTCTTCCACTATATATTTTATTTAAATGTAAGAAGGTTTAGGAGATATGCAGTTAATTATCAATAACATATTTTCAACATGTTTCCGTTGAATTTCAATTCATATTTAACTAACTAACTAACTAACCATCACGCCGTTTCCCTGCAGAGAGGATTGAACGCCACACTCTTCTATCCTGGCACACCACTTCTGCTTCGGCCACATTCATACATCTTCTCATACACGTTCTACGGTTGTTGCGGCTTTTAACAGGGCCATCCTCAAATACTTTTAGTACCTGATCGTTCCAGGTCTTTCGCGGACGCCCTCTATTGCCTTCAAAATTCGCCTCATATATTTTCTTAACCATACTTTCCTCGTTCATACGTTCCACATGACCAAACCATCTCAGTACTCCTTTCTTTATTCTATCTACCACACTACAGCCAGCATTGCATTCACTTCTAATTTGTTCATTCCTCACTCTATCGACCAAAGATTTTCCACACAAGCGTCTTAGTGACCGCATTTCCACCGCATTCAGTCTACTTTCATTCCTCTTTTGCCAATTCCAGGCTTCACTTCCATACATAAGGGTTGGCACTAGAACGCCATTATGTACAACATATTAAATTGATTTAAGAAAATAAACATATTGATTTCTTTTATAAAATGACTATGACAAAATGAAGCGTCTCCAATATTAAATAATGTGTACAAGAGTTTGTTTCTCAATAACAGCAAAATAACTTTGTGGTAACATTATTTATACCTATTAATAAAAAGTAAACACTTTTGATTTATCCAACTTTAATCTTTTGTTAATTTTTTATATTGATAAAATATTGTATGTATGTATTTCCAAACTCTTATT
This sequence comes from Agrypnia vestita, assembly GCA_016648135.1. Taxonomy (NCBI): domain Eukaryota; kingdom Metazoa; phylum Arthropoda; class Insecta; order Trichoptera; family Phryganeidae; genus Agrypnia; species Agrypnia vestita. Next base: position 7,407 of record JADDOH010008666.1, on the reverse strand, counting down.
GTTATCAAAAATATGTTTTTTTTCTAAAAAATTACTGTCAAATTCAGAATGATTACTGCCCTTAAACATCTTAAGTACATCTTAATTCTGATATAAACAATTCTACTAATTTTACTTATATAAAAACGACAGTAATCATTACAAATATATTTATAAACCCACGGTTTAAAAAAAAATCATACTTATCCTAGTTATTAAATACTTACAAAATTATTTAATTTATTATTTGTGTAGAGAGCTGGTTGAATAGATTATAGGTTGTTTTTAATTTAGAGTAATTTGTTGGTATAGTCGTCATGACGCTCGCCTCATGGTGGTCGATAGTTCTATCCCCATTTCAGGGCAAGCAAGTTATTTCTATTTTCATAGCACAAGCGTTTAGCTTAGTTTGAAAATAATAGGAATATTGATGCGACACCTATTTCGTTTTCGCATCTCTATCTTTTAAATAAAAAAAAGTAGAGACGTAAACAAAAACAAAAAATAAAAGGAAATTATTTGCAAAAAGGATTTGTTTTTAATGTTTAATTTGCAACTAACACTTTTCTAATTTTTAATATTTCTAATTTATTTAACTGTAATACTCGTATCTGTTGTTTGTATGCTAAATTTCTTAATCATTGTATATATCAAAAGAATGGTTTGTTTCCAAAAGATGATTAGAGATTCTGAATAGTTATTGTTATTTAAACATCTTAAGTGCTCCTTAATTCTAATATCTACTAGTTATACCTATATAAAAATGATTATTGCATACAAATTGACTTATAAATCCTCGATAATATTTAAAAAAAAATTATCCTTATCATTGTTGGAACGGACAGGGTTGAGCCATGTAAAAAAATGAGAACATAACATGACCACTATGAGCGGCGCGTGTCCACAATAAATCAGCCGCTACATACAGAAAATTGCATTGGAGACGAGGCGTGTATGCCGCTACTGAAAATCGGGTTGCCGCTCGGAGCGCGCGCAAGTCAGTGCCCAGCGGCTGTTGCCGCGACTGGAGGGGGCCCGCGCGCGCATACTGCTTCCAACTAGCTGTAGAACAACATCGCCCGGACACTAGACCGGAGATTGGCCCTTTGTTGAATGAATATGAAAAATGCAGCCTGTTTGGCTGCCGATGTTATTTCCAGCTACAAGTGTCGATACAAATATGTGTGGTATTTGTATATGTTATGAAAATATTTTAAAAATATGTTGATGTCTTGTAGGAAGCAGCGCTTGGCGCCCTTTTTGTATGCAATATTGTCATGTGCATTATGTTGAATCTCTGATGAGAAAAATGTATTGGAATTTTATGAATTTTTATGAATAAAATGGAAATAAATAATATTTTATTTGGCACCTGTTGGTGCGTGGACAAAGGTTAGAAGTTTGAGCCGAAGGGATTCTTCCGCTGTTCCACACAAAATGGCGAACGGCAACGATTTAGCGGATTTGTAAATAGGGAAGTTGCACGATCCGACGCCTTGCCGCGGACACGCGAGTTTTGACAGATTTTAATCAATAATTAATTAATTAAAAAATTAAAAAATTAAAAAATTAAAAAATTAAAAAATTTAAAATATTTAAAAATATTTGAAAAATTACAAAATTTATATTTCTACACTTTTATCACTTTTTACTGAACAGGAAAGAGATTTTAAATAAAACACAGGTTCAGACTATACAAAACGGTGCACTGAACCAGGAGAGTGACGGACATTACGACCGATAAAGCACAAGAAAAAAGCGAGAATTTCACACTGCCTGGTCCATTTCACCTTCCTTTATTTATACCAAAAAATAGACATAACGGGATTTTAACGGTCATAATAGGATTAGTCTTGGGGGGGAGATAAATCTCGAGATGGTGCAGTAGCGGAGAGTGATGGACCACTTGCATCCGCACGGAAAAGAGTCGCAGGCGCGTGTAATACCGTGCCGCTGTAGTGCTTAGACGGCGCGTTTGGCTCGTCTATCTAAGATTGCTCTCGTTTGGAGAGAGGTACATATATATAAATTATATCATTTTGGGCGTCTGACACATCCGCATATGAATTTAATTATGACTAATGTGTCCGGATGTGTCAGCGACCGTAATTCGCCTCAAAAGGGTCGAATCTTATCTCTCGACATATCTCCCTCAAAACCAATCCGATTGTTTATTTTTTAGTGAATCCTGACAGGAAATGACATGCCGAATCCAACGGTATACGACATGCCAGGTTTTGTGCATTTTTTAAAAAATTCATCTCGCGAATTTTTTCGTATTACGGCCCGGACGCCCTTCACGGGACGCCGGCGTGTGGTCCATAAACCCAGCTTCACCGTATTGGATGCCGCGTGAGGGGTGCGCGCGCTGTTTCGGGCTCCCTTTCAGACGGCTACCTGCCAATCTATTGCGCAGTTAGAAAAAGAAATGTAAAAAATGTATATATTTAATGTTATTTGTAATCCGCGAGATCGTCGTCATCTTCCAAAAATGAGATGCGCGTCTCGCGGGTTGTCTGTATGCACAATCCCTGTTATCTCCCGTCAGTATTCAGAATTAATAAGACCGCCAAAACCCAGTCAGTTTATTTTTCAAAAAACACAGAATAGAAATATTTAAAAACATACAAAAGGTAATAACTTATACAAAAGGTACTTAATTCTAACCAAAACATATAAGTTATACAAAAAATACTTAATCTAACAAAACATACAAGTTTGCAAATGATTTTGGGGCCCCAAAGAAAAAAAATATATTATTCACAAATTGTCAGAATATTAAAATTATCATTGTCTTTTGACACACAAATATTAAAATACACACATTTTTATTCATTGTTTTTATGTCATTATCTACTGAGGGCCGCCTGTTGCGTTCCCATGCGTAACACTCCCCTCATTCAGTAATACTGAATCCTGAAGGCAGCATGGGACGGCTGGCGGCTGTCTGATGTCTTTCACTTGGTCTCCTGATCCCGTGCCGGCTCGGTTGGTAAAACGATGATTTTCGTGACCGGCCGGACGTAGTCGCCCGCGGCGGTCCTTATGCGCACAGTGCGCACTTGGCCGTCCGCGGCCTGCTTTGCTTCGATTATGATGCCTCTTGGCCAGCTATTGCGCGGTAGAGAAGCATCCGCGATTACGGCTACCTTGCCCTCAGTGACAGGAGGGGTCGGCTCTTGCCATTTGCGACGGTGGGCGAGAGTCGGTAGATATTCTCGCATCCATCGTCGCCAGAACATATCCGCCAGTTGCTGCGAAAATTGCCACTGCTTTTTGAGACACACTTGCTCTTCTAGCGGCCCGTAAACGGCCAGATGGGAGTGACGTCCTGCCGAATTTAACAATAAATGGTTCGGCGTAAGCGGCGCGTTATCTCGCGGGTCCACTGATATGTGAGTCAATGGCCGACTATTTACCACATTTTCGGCCTCGGCCAATGCGGTGAGCAGCGTTTCGGTACGCGGCGCGCGCTCCTTTAAGGTCACTTCTAGTGCCCGCTTTACTGAGCGGACCAAACTTTCCCAAACTCCACCCATGTGAGGGGCCAACGGCGGATTGAAGGTCCAATCCATTCCGGTTTCAGCGAGGTGATCGCGCATCTGCGGCGTCGATCTTAATTCTTGAAGAGCTACAGCTATCTCCTTCGCCGCGCCTTGGAAGTTGGTACCATTGTCCGAATAAAGATGTCTGGGGTGGCCTCGGCGAGCTGCTAGTCGACGCAATGCCATTATCGCGGAATCTGCGCTGAGTGTGTCCGCGAGCTCCAGATGGACGGCGCGTGTTGTAAGACATGTAAAAAGCGCGCCATATTTTTTCTCTCTTCGTCTTCCGACGGCCACATTTATTGGGCCGAAGTAGTCCACTCCACAATGCGTAAACGGCGGCAAATGATGTGCCACTCTGGCTATAGGTATTTGCCCCATCAGAGGTGGCTGTGGTTGACTGCGGTTGTTTCGGCACCGCTGGCACTCAAATTGGACACGTCGCACGGCCGGTCGCAACCGAAATACAAAATAATTTTCACGCATATCACTCACGGTGACTTCCGGTCCTGGGTGATTATTCTTTTCGTGATAATGCCGTATTAGCAATCGTGTATACGGGTGTCCCCCGTCTAAGACAATCGGCTCTCTTAGGCCGGTAGGTATTTCCGCGGCGGTCGCCGCCAGCCGCGAGCCCATTCTTATAATTCCGTGTGGATCTAAGTATGACGTCAGTGTGATTAGCCGTCCATTGCGGGGGGGGGCCTCCCCTCGTCGTAAAAATGCCAATTCTTGACCAAAGGCGTCCGACTGGGCTTGTAAGACCCAGACGCGTTCCGCCGCATCTCTTTCTTCGGCCGTTAAATCGGCGCCGAAAATTTTTCCATTGCGCTCTCGGCAATTATTTATGAATCGGCGCACCCATGCGGTGCACCTAACTAACCGTCCCCACGACGAGAAGCGATGAACATCCGGTAAAGCTCCATCTCGCGAGGCGCGCGTCATATGCGCGACCGCAACAGGTCGCAATTCTAGTGCCTGTGGGTCCGGCTGGGGAGGGCGGCGCTCACAGGGCCATTCCGACTCCTCTCTTTTTAAAAAGGCGGGCCCGGCGAACCATACTCCTGAGGGTGTCAGATCCGGCGGTTCTCCGTCCCTGGTTCCGATGTCAGCGGGATTAAAGCGTGTCGGTATCCAGCGCCAACACGCCGCGTTCGTTATCTCGTCGATCTCACCAAGTCGATTTGCGACGAACGCCGAGTACGACCTCGGATCCGTCCGAAGCCAGCACAAAACTGTAGTGCTATCGGTCCAAAAAATTGTTTTTTCAATTCGGCACGTATGTTGTGCTTTTATGGTTGCCGCCAAACGGGCAGCTATCAATGCACCTTGCAGCTCAAGGCGCGGTACGGATAATGGCTTCAAGGGAGCTACCTTTGTTTTTGCCGCAATAAATGTCACATTTTTTTTATTGTTCACAATTTCTACAAAGTATGCCACCGCGCAGCACGCCGATTCACTGGCATCGCAAAACACATGTAAATTAACTTGGCGGCGGCTACTTGAGACACATTGCCGCGAAATTTCACACTCACTTTGGCGCAATAATTTCTGCCAAGCGAACCATTTTGTTGCATGTTCATCTTTTATTTTCTCGTCCCATGATATTTTTGAACGCCACACATCTTGAAGTAATATCTTAGATCTTATCATGACGCATGCGAGAAAACCAGCGGGATCGAATATTTTCATGACGGCACTTAGCAACTGTCGCTTTGTTGGAATTTCGTCGGCCGTGAATTCTGGCAAATTAATAAATTTAAATAGAAAATTATCCGTACTTGGGTCCTCAAGTCACACCTAACACACGTTCCGTTGTGGTGTCGGGCCCTATTATTTGGACCGGCTCTATGGTCCTCAAGTGCGGTGCTATGTGCTCTAGCACCGCGGGGTCGTTGGATGCCCAATTAGCAAGCTCCATTTTGCCCCGACGCAGTACTTCCGTCACTTCTCGGACTAGGATTACTGCTTCCTCAGTGGTGTCTACCGCGTCCAGTAGATCATCCATGTAAAATTTTTCCCTTATCACGGCCGCAGCCGCCGGATAGTGCGCCGCACTGGCGTCCGCTATACGATTTCTGACATATTGGGCACTGGTTGGAGAACAAGTTGCGCCAAAAATCATGGATGACATCCTATATGTTTTTGGTTCTTCGCCCGGCTCTCCCCATAAAAATAATTGGGCATTTTGATCCTCTTTTCGGATCTTCACCCTCAGGAACATGTCTTTTACATCCGCGGCGAGGGCGATTTTTCCTTCCCGACACCGGAAAATATTGCCCAGTAGGGAGGTCAATAGGTCAGGGCCCGTGATGAGCACATCATTCAACGAGACCCCTCTGCTTTTACTCGCCGCGTCGAATACAATTCTTATTTTACCCGGTTTCTTCGGGTTAAATACCGCAAAGTGCGGTAGGTACCATTGGCGGCCGTCAAGCGCGGCCACCTCTTGTTCGGTGAGCGCGCACGCATAATCTTGATCAATGTAATGTTTAATTTTTTGCCTATATGCCATCGCATAGGCCCGGTCTTTTTCCATTTTGCGCCCAATCCCTTTCAGGCGATTTAAGGCGCACTGCCGACTCGGTGGCAGATAAATGTCATCCTTTTTCCATACTAGCCCGGTTTCCCAGAACCCGTCGGCTCTTTGCCTTGTGGTGGCTAGCATTATTTTATTGGCGCGCACGTCGTCTGCATTCACGCGTGCCGCCGCCGTGATCCCTATAGAATCGATCGCAAAATGGGCTTTTACAAGTGACTCCAAATGTTCGATCTCAGGACTCTGGTTCTGTAGAACCGCAAAGACGGGCGCTCCCACAATCGAGCGTCCCGTGATCACGCCGTGTTTCACCCAGCCTAACGCTGTTCGCGAGATGACATTCTCGCTGTCGGCCGTTATCGACCGCATGTCTTGTGAGGTAATTAATCTCGTGTTATCCATTCCAATTAGAATTTTCGGAATTACAGTTTTAGGGCGTTCGCGGCCCACCAACCCCCCTCTAGTCGGATCCATTAACTGAGGCGGAAGGGCTAATTCACGAACTGTATTGGCCCGCAGTACATATTCACTGTCCCGGCTGCCCTTTATATAAAAATTCACCTTCTCCGATGATTTATCTGAGCTGCACATGCCCAGCGCGCCCTGAAGATGGAGTTCACAGCTCGGTCCCCGCGCGCCGATGTCTTGTGCCAGCTTAAAATCGACTAAGGTTATCGCCGAACCTTCGTCGCACAGTGCGAATGTCTTTATTTGCCCCTGCGGCCCCCTCGCAGTTACCGGCAACACTTTTAATAAAACCGTTTTATGTTCGTTATCACTGGGGGCCGTAGTATGGGCCGCCGTACGTCAGGCCGAATCCCCGGACGGGCCGCGCGCGGCGCCCGCTTGAGCGACGGCCGCTCCCCGGGTCTCACTATTGGGCGCGGTCGTTCCCTGCATATTCGAAGCACCGTGGAGTAATTTGTGATGCTTCGCCTTGCATCCATTTATTCCACATTTCCAATTACGCCCCTTGCATGAATTGTGATGACCTGGGGTCCAAATATATAAACACAGGAAACAAAGTTTTTTCTCACGCGCGATATTATTTCGCTCGACCGCGGTTTTGCGCGCAAACTCAGTACATTTGGGAATCCAATGTGAAGTGGCCCCACACAGTGCGCAATTTCGCGCGTTTTCGGAATTGTCCGGCGCGGTAAAATGTACTTGCGCGGTCTTCTTGGGCCTGGGATTCCATACACTAGATGCATCCTGGCCGCCATGTATTGCCGCGGAGTCCGCTATGGTTGTAAGCCATTTTGAAAAATCCTGTATAGTGCTGGATTCCGCCGCGGCTCTGGCTGAAAACCAGTTCATGCGTACCGCTAATGGTAACCGGCCTAC
>JADDOH010008665.1:0-168060 GCA_016648135.1 Agrypnia vestita | reverse complement strand
AACTTCCAAAAAATGAATAAGAATGGTATATTCTATCATGGGTGGAAATGGCGAATGTTACATTGTGTAAAGTGATCACTTAAGCCAACCATAAGATAGGTCATAAGTCCTATGTACACCCAAATGACTTCTGTACCTACTTTTCCATAAGAAATATAGTTTCGTTTCTGTGAGATATCTATAATATACATTAATGCCATAATTATTTAAGTTTACTCCTATGTACGTGTCCGTTCTAGAAATAAACATATATGTGATGAAAAAGCCACCCTCACCCCTTATAAATGAAGATCTTTTTTATTTGGTAGGTACGTATTAAGTTTGTACTCTAAATTCTTATTTTAAGCACATAATAGATTATTATTACATTTATGAAAATATTCCAGAATATCCTTGGTTATTTCGAGTCTGGAAGTACATCATTTCGTGACTGTAATAATAATATAAAACTTTTTGATGCTTATTTCGTTAAATAATTTTAAATTGTGACAAGACGAAAATTGAATGCCGCCGAGAAATGTTTATTTTGAAAATATAATTAATATTTCCTCTAATTAAATGAACAACCCTCCCGCGAATCGCTGGGACGTTAATCAAATTGGATGCATTGTAATTTTGCTTTTCTCAAATTTATTTACGTGTTACGAACCTGAATTGAAGTCCCAAGGATACTGTCCCGAAGAGAGGGGGGATTTCGGTAGACGCAGGTTCAACCGTAGAAGACTTGAAAGGACCTTCTAAGGGAGAAGTCCCTAGATGGTGGTCAATCCGATGGTATAGTACCTGATTGGGCCTCGTTTAAAGTTGGAAGTACACAATTAACGCCGCTGCTATACGCTCTAAATGTTAATTAGATTGAGTTTGATATCGTCTTCAAATGACTAAATAAATAATACATCGGAAAGAAGATCACGTAAACTCAAAGAAACAATATTAAATTTCACTAAGCAATAAACAATTAATTGTAACAGAATCTTGGGGAAAACTTTTTTTGTCATCCATGAACTGGACAAATCTTGTGACTTGAATTTTGAAACAAAAACGGCGGTGGTAAACCGTACAAAACTTGACAATGTGTATTCTTTATCATGTTTGGGGGGAAATTGTAAACACTACTTGTGTAAAGTGAGACTTAAGCTGCTATACACTGCTTTATTTAGTGGCACTTGAGCCATGCGCAGTAATCGACTTGACATGGCATGCTATCAAGTACATGTGTTATACGCACCTGTGTCTAAGAAATTAGCATTCCACCTAGTGGCATGCTCAAAAAATCACCGCCGTTATGTATAAGCATGCCACTGTCATTCATCACCATAGAGAGGGGTATCTTTGGAGGCATGTGTGAACAACTTGCTTATTTATGAGCATGCTTATGCCATTCGAAGTCCGCAGGGCTTCGCGGCTAGTATTTATCAATTGCGATCTTCTCATCCGCGACAGAGAAACAAAATATGGCCTCGTTGGGGAGATATAAAACATTACATTTTCGATGAACTTATTATAGGAATCACGAATGTCTGTGGAATACTCGGTCACCGTTGTGTAAAAATAATATAGTGAGAAATAATGTTTACGAAACTTTATTAATAGGCATGAATGATTCAAATCTTACAATAAAAATTATATAAACTAAAATCAAAAATGTGCTCGGGAACTCAATGAAAAAAAAATGGAAACTCGGGAACTTTTTTGATTTATTGATTCACTTGAATTTTTTATTTCAGTTTGCAAAGTTTCCATTTTGAACAAGAGCGTCTCTATTCTATGACAAAAGCATGCCACTAATAAGCATGTGTGTTTGATTGTTAGCTTTGGGCATGCTTATTTATGAGCATGCCACTAATAAGCATGCCAGTAATGAGCAAGTGTGTACAGTTGTTAGGGCATGCTTATGTGTATCTGTACCTTTAAGCCAGCTGTACGATAGGTCGTAGGCCTTATGAACACCCAAAGACTTACATACCTACTTTCACATAAAACAATAATAATTTCGTATCTATGATACATCAATAATATATCTTGATAAATTTTCAACGTTGAATATGTTTACCCGGATGTTTTCTAAATCAAATTCTTCAGAAAAACTAAGCTAAACGACAGTTTTCTTCTTATTTACACATTTCTGGTTCTTATTTTCACATTTATTTAATAAGATACTTCCTCTCGTCCAGAATGAGACGACTACTGAATTCACCACAACCTCAGTTTCAAGGATCACCAGTTATCCATCTACGTAACTATCTATGTTGAGGTATGATCGATAATACTGAAATTATGCAGAGCTTTGGTTTGTATGTTTCTGATAATTACCCTAGACATCGTCAGCATAGATTGTTTCACATTCCAATCTACAGGACCAACCTGCCGATGGTTATGTCTGTTGGAAGAGCTACAGCTTTGCTGAACAAAATTGCTTCGGGTATTCCATGTGTCTGAAGGGGTTTTCCGAAGCAGGATTCTCCTACACCTTTGACCAGATTGTATGTGTCATTATTAATTGTTATATATAATTACATCTTCATAATATGTATGCATTAAATTTAAGTTTCTAATGTACATATTACTGAATAAACAAATTGAAATTGAAATTGAACTAATTTATCATTACGAAAAAGTAGGCACATAGGATAGAGTGCCACACCCTTCTGTGTTCATATATATTGTTTTGTTTGATTTCCTGTTTAATTTTAATTTAATGTACTGAAATACTGAACTGGTCCTCTAGGTAAGGTCCTTCACAAAATCTTTTTCCCACTCTTAAGTACGGCTATACCACAACTTTTGTGGCAGAGTTACCGTGTAGAAACGTTGGCTACATTCCTTAATTACAACGCGATCGAATATCGAGTTATTTAGTTTAAGTAAACACATTGGATATTTTCGTCATATAACTTAAGTAAATCTTATGAAAAAAAAGTACTGCATCCTGCCTTCTTCGCTCTTAGAGCATAGTTGGGTAGATTTGATATATTATGAAGATTTTATAATTTGTTATATGTGTTTGAAAATTTTTACTCCCTTTCTTTTAACTCGTAGCCTCTGCTTGTCTGTCGAAAAAACTTTGGATCGATTTTTAACCGTTTACCCGTGATCCAATCGAGCTGAAACTTTGCAGGCAGACTCGTGGCTACGATAAAAATGATCTAACAAATTTTCGTTTAAATAATTATGCTATAATTTTGGATTTTTCGAAATTTTAGCGATTGATATTACATTGTTTAATTATCGAGTCCGACGCGCGGAGTAGGCGCGAAACCTGTTTCAGTGAGAAAGGGATATAATAAAAACTTGATTTTTATGGGTTAGTTTTTTCTTTCGTGTGTTCTCATGATACTTTTTTTTTTTTGGTTTTAAACTTCATTTTTTAAATTGTACACGCAAAAATGGGCGATCGGCCTCCTCTCGTGCGTATTACCGTATCAGGCAAGGCTTTGTACGTCGGCGTCGCTAAAGCGACGCATCGATCAGGCCGGCGCTCCGCGGACGACACGCCGCTCGTTACGCCCAATCATTCAAGAACAACGACGGGCGCCGCATTAAATTAAACCAATCACGCACCGTCGATCCACCCCCTCCTCCTCCCGTGACGGCCCCACGTGACGCGGGCCACGTGACCGCGACGTCGCGACCGGACGCACTATCGCGCAATTTTTTTTTTTTGACGCGTTCATCAACGCCCCCCGCGAGTACGTCATTCTCAATGCGTACGTCTTTTCGCGGCACAGTAAGACCTGATTCAGTATTCACGAGATGTCTACTTTATATTTGAATTAAAAAAATATAAATATTATGTACCTGGTGCCTACCTACGGAAAGTGCAAGGTCTGCAAATATTTTCCAACAAATCATATAATTTTTTTTTCGGGAATTCGTGTCACGTCAATATTCTTACTATTTTCAAATTAAGCTAAACGCTTGTGCTATGAAAATAGGACTAACTTGCTTACCTGGAGTGCGATTCGAACCTGCGACCTTTGGATCACGAGGCGAGAGTAGTAAACACAAGACCAACAAGCTACTCAAATTAATACACTGACAATATTTTTTTAAAATCTATTTAAAATAAATTTGCTATGTAATTTGAGAGGTTAAATGTGGAAATTTTAATAATTATTATTAATATTATTTGCTGAAAATAGCTGCGGTTTATTTATAATATAATTTTATACTTTTGTCGCGAGATTCTAAAATCTAGAAGGACTGAACATAATCAAAGGTTTCCTGATATTCCTTTTTGGGACAGTCTGGAAGCCGGTAGAGCACAAGATTTGATTCAAGAAAAAACGTTCCCTATACAAACAACGAGGTCATCAATCGTGTTTTTGACAGCAAACGAAAGTCTTCTATGACCATCCACAGGGCGAAAATATAGCAAACTATGAATCCTTGCTATAGACAACGGAGTGAAGCACAAAGATGGCGTGCAAAGTATTAATTGATACTAGTGGAGCTTTTTAGCAAATCCTAAATTATTGCGAATTACAAAATGGTTATCCATTATAATTTTCTAAATTTTAATTTTATTTAGGTACCTAGATTTTCATTCCACTGTTGCACATAATGGATTAATCTGACTCCTTTACCATAGTCCTCGTTTTAGTTAAGAAGACAGTAAATAACTTTTATATTAAACTAAAAAACAGTAATAAAAAACACTGTAAAATTTAATTAAAAACTATATTATTATGTACGCACTCTGTATGCTTTAATAAATAAATAAATTGATTATCCAGTATCTTACCTTTATAATAAAAGTTTAGTTATTTACAAATATTTACATAATAAATTATATTCCGATGTTAGAAAAGGAATGTTATTTTGTTATAAGTAGAATTTTGTCCATATACGTTTCTTTGACATCGATAAGTTTCGATAGCTCTGTAACATCGATAAGTTTCGATAGCTCTGTAACATCGTCAGGACAGACATACAGTAACTCTCTGATATGACGATTATCACTGTCAGATATCACGTTGCTGTCTGTATCCGGTGGTGTGGAAACATAACAACAACCAAAATAACTATCGTGGTTAGTACAAAAATTAAACTAGAAACACTTTGATTAGGCACACTTATTCAATTTTATTATGCTATTTTTAGGTTAAAATATAATGTTCAGGATTGTATTATTTTCAAATTATTTATTTTTTATATAATGTTTACATTAAAAACATAAATGTAATTCGTAAATGTTATAAATAAATAAGAAATATATAAACAACAAAATAAATATTAAACATATATGAAATCATTCATATCAAAGGTGTAGGAGAATCCTGCTTCGAAAAACCCCCTCAGAGACATGGAACATATCAATGTCCAGAGTGATATTGTTCAGCATGGCAGTAGCTCTTCCGACAGGCATAACCATCGGCAGGTTGGTCCTGTATATTGGAATGTGAAACAATCTATGCTGACGGTGTCTAAGATTTGATCTGATAGGATGCCATTGCCAGACGTTGCAACTTTACCATGCTCGTTTAAAAACATCGCTCTACCAAATAATAAAATTTGTAATAACATTCCGCTCTTCTTTTCTTCCCAGCGAACTGTACACACACCACACATATACAAACATGTGACGTTTACACCGTAGCGATGAGAGTACTGACTGTACTCATCCGATTTTTTTTGTTACACCTTGTGTTCGTATGTCCCCCCCCTCCCCACACCACAGTCGGGCGCGCCCTCCAGCGGCGCACCTGGAGGTAATTAATTAGCCCGGCGCGCCCCGCCCATCGCCATTGTTTGTGTGCAGCGCTGCTCGGGGCTTTTGGCGAGGATTTTCCAGCGGCGAGGACCGGGAGCCGCGCGACCCAGCGCCAATAAGTCCGAACCCATCGACCAGCGAACGGCTTTAATGTATTTTACTTATTTTTTTAGAATGCTTCAATACTGCTGTTTTAAAAGCTTTAAGAGTATGTATAAAAATTGAAATACGCACGTTTGCGAATGTACTAAATCTTCCTGTTTCTTATTCTATTTTTTTAAAATATTTTTTCTAAATCGTGCAGTACTCGCATGTGAAATTTTAAAGCCAATTTCTTAATCAAATGCGTTGCCCGTCTCTAAGAGATGATTTAAAAATTAAGAAAATTTGTTATTGCATTAGAATTAAATATGTTTTCTCGTCATTAATTAGAAAGTATTCAATAAATACGAAACGAGTTGTTCCAAAACAATGCTTCATTTTTTAAATTGTATAAATGAAATTCGTGTATATTTTTGTGTTAAACAAATAATATATGCAAACCCCGACCTGGTCAATAATATTTTAAGTCATAAATTATTTCACTAATTAAAAAAAATCAATATTCTTACTATTTTCAAACCAAGTAATTAAGTAACCGTCTGTACTATTAAAAAATCTAACGAAGCTTCATCAACTAGTTCAATAGGCCTTTAGGCTTTTAACCACTAGGCCAGCAAGCTAGATAAATAAATAGGAAGTAATTATGTGACTATCCGGCCGATAGGTAATTCTGTAAATCGGTAAAGGTGGTGTGCGGCAAGCGGCATCTTCTTCATTTAAATTTACACTAAATATTACACCACACTTTCTTTATTTTGTCACTACTGTACTATTTTTAAGAGGAGCAGTCCCTCATCATTATTATTTTATTAGCTACCGGTATTTATTTATTGTTTTAAGATGCGAAATATTATCATAAAAAAATAAATGTATAAAATCACATAACATGTAGGTTTTTGTTAAAACATTTTTTTCTTTACAATATTTTACATTTCACTTATACTGTTGTAGCTTTCTTACAAATGAGAGGTTTAGAAGCAAAAGCGCCACTTTGCGTATGACGAGAATATAGGCTGACGTGTTTGAGTATGGTTGTATTGTGGCAAGGAATGTTAATTTGTTGAATATTGAAGGCAACAGGAATAGAAGGCGTCCGCGAAAAACCTGTCACGATCAGATACTACAAGTATTTGAGGATGGCCCTGTTAAAAGCCGTACAATTTAACAACCGTAACAACCGTAGAATTTGTATGAGAAGATGTATGATTGTGGCCGAAGAATAAGCGGTGTGCCAGAATAGAAGAGTGTGGCGTTAAATCCTCTCTGCCCACCCTTGCGGGGAAACGGCGTGATGGTTAGTTAGTTATAGCTAGACCGCATTCAAAGAATATGCGCAAAAAATATATGTGTGTTGTTACGATGGAAAAAATGAACACAAAATAAGTTTTTCTAGTAAGTAAGTAACCTTTTTTAAACTAAAAAATATATAAATAATGAAATAAAACAATCAACTTTGTTTTTTTCCACTTATATTTAAGCCACTTGTTTCACTACATGTTTCGGAAACGTCCGTTTCCTTCATCAGGTGAATTAAGACTGAGGTATGTAGGAATGGTTGTCTGGTGTGTGTGTTGTGGATTCGGTAGAAGTGGAGGGGGTATCTAAGTGGTGGGAGATCGGGATGTCATATATAGGAAGGACAGGCAGATCAATTGAAAAAAGATTCAAAGAACATAAAAGGTGCCTCACAAATCACAATTTTTCAGAATACGCCAATCACATTATAGAAAATAACCACACTTTCAGCAATACAAAAATACACATCCTACATAAACAGACATACGGCCTTAAACAAAATAATTTAGAAACACTTGAAATTCATAAAAACATAAACACAACAAATAACATAATCAATAATCAAATACAACCCTTCACATCACCCCTTCTTACAATGTTCCCGATCTCCCACCACTTAGATACCCCCTCCACTTCTACCGAATCCACAACACACACACCAGACAACCATTCCTACATACCTCAGTCTTAATTCACCTGATGAAGGAAACGGACGTTTCCGAAACATGTAGTGAAACAAGTGGCTTAAATATAAGTGGAAAAAAACAAAGTTGATTGTTTTATTTCATTATTTATTCATAATGGATTTCCACAAGGTAAACGCCGTAACATTTAATTACTTAAAAAATATATATTTATATGGAATATCAGGCTTGGAATACGGGCTTGCCAGGCAACTTTTCCCCGCTTTCTTCTTACCGGACAAAGCTAGGAAATGGTCTTTTGACTGTGGTCGACCTATAGTTAGTTATGTTAATTTCGCAATCCCGTTTCAAAAGCATATCTGTGTTTTAGAAGCATTTTATCAAAAGCATATTAAATTTGAAATCCCCGGACTGACTTTACAATCAGTAACAAAACATTCGTCTTAATTTCATCTATAGGATAGCGCGCTTTTGCTTCTAATCCTCTCTTTGATCACGTGCGCCAGATAGATGATTCTTGTAATTACAATTTTTTACAATTTCAACTTCGATTTAAAAATTTGTACTGTACTCACAATGCGTACTTATGGTCAACGGAGAGTTCCCAGCTCGTTTGCTGTTCCATTCGCCTATTCGCACTGATCGTGTGAAGTTATTAAAAGATACTTAGCACACTTACCTGGAGGCGATAGTACTATAGCACCAAACAAAGCACTGTTATTTTAGAACTCATTCCGTACTGCTCTAATGTCTGCGTTCGTATAGTATTCATCAAGAGCCCGCTGGACTTAGACATCTCCCCAGCGTCGCCATTCTACGTGATTCCGACGTAAATCGCCGGACCCATGCAACAAATTGGAGTAAATTGACAGGATTAAGAAAGGAAGATTGACGGGTACATAGGGATGATTCTATATGGACTATATACAAAAGAATGGGAAGAGAAAAGGAAGCTCACCTGCCGCAGTATCTTATTTTTCTTTCAGTAATTGAGAAAGACGATCGAAATCCACGCTGATGAAGCTGCGGCACACTTTCATTAACATCTACACACCTGATGATGTCCGAAATCGACGATATGATCTGATATTGATGTTTTGATGGTAATGCTATCTCTTCTGGAGGATTTTTGTGCCTCTCGCATTGTGTAGCATAATTTTGTCTGATGAAAAAAGGTCGGCGGTACAAGGAGGGGAAGCGAGGGGAATGGGTCGTGACGTAAATGCCACCAAAACATATCTCTGTGTCCAACGAATTAATAAATACTTAAAACCATGAAATCTGTCTGCCGAGTCCTCTCCATTGACCATCCATTATCAAGTATCCATCCATCGCGCGCTACTGATTAGTTGAGGATTGAACAAATTAAAAATTAATGTAGTGGCATGGTAGATAAATATGTGTTAACAGTAAATTAAATTTTCTAAATTACCATGTCCTTTTTGCACACAGTTACATTTTAATCTTCTGGTTTATCTTCTGGGGTACTATGCCGTGTTTTTACGACCCTTCTGGCTGACGTCTCGGGGTCCATCATCAATGGTCCAGCACATTGATGGACATTGCAATAGGATCCGAAAATTTGGCTAGAAAGGTCGTAAAAATACGGCATAAATACCCTATAAGATTCTGAGTAGCCGCCAAAACCTAAGAACATTGTTAGTTAACTTTTAAATTTGTATTTCCATTAAAACTAATGAGTTATTCATCTCCCAAATATTCATTTTTTATTTTGATAATGCCCCTAAACATGTTGGTATTTTAACAAATTAGTTGTTTTATACAGCATATTATTTTTACTTCACGTCATTTTTATTTTGTTGAATAAAAAGACATCTTTTATGGTTGTATGTATGTTACTTTGTTCATTTATTATAAATTTGGTCTTATCAAAAATGTATTTAAGACAATAATTGCTTTAGATACTTGATTGACGTCTCGAAGAATTTTTAGTATGTCTTCTTTGTACCCGACCATACATGCTTTGTTACTGCGGGGAGTCTCGATATTTTAAAAATAACATTAATGTCTCCTCGTAAGAGCATAATCGTGTGATAATGTGTTTTCACGGAACTCGGTAATGACTATTTTCGGGTTAATGACTTTCACATCACTCGCCTTGCGTCACTAGTCATTAGAGATGTTTCCAGATCGCTCAGTTCTGAGCAGAACGGCCGGCAGCCGTGAACCCGAGTTCACATTAATCGCAATATTACTCTTCGCAACGTGATCTTCAAGTAATTAAATACTACGCAACTTAATTCATTTAATTATTATGCACCTATACATAGGGTTATTTGTAAAACATTAATAACCTCACAGGACTATATTCCTGCTTTGATTATGAGTCGAAAATGTTCAAGCTATTATGACCTAATATCAATAGTTAAGGAGATATGCGACATCAAAGTTTGCATTTTTTTTTCAATATTTCTGACTAATTTTTTGTAAAACGTTGGACTATCATTAAAGTAACTTATATCGAATATGAAAAATTCATTTCCTTTTTTTAAAATAAAAACCTTCAAATTCCATTTGGAAAACAGTCCAATTGGAATTTTTTCGAGGTTTTTATCATTTTATTTAACTTGTATTGAATTTTTCGTAATCAATATCAGTTACTGTAATGATACTCCAACGTTTTATAAAAAATAAGTCAGAAATATTGAAAAAAAAATGCAACCTTTGATGTCCCATATCTCCATAACTATTGATATTGGGTCATAATAGCTTGAACATTTTCGACTCAGAATCAAGGCAGAAATACAGTCCTGCAAGGTTATTAATGTTTTACAAATAACCCTGTATATCAGCAATGACTAGTTTTGTTCGTGATCAATGAATAACCCATGGAGTCCAAAAATTTTTTGTCCGTGTTTTTGATTTACTTTACCCAATCGCTTTGAAATAATTCAAAACGCTAACCAAGATGATCTTGTTTGTCGTGGATATTGCATTTATCATGTTAAAAGATAGCCAACCCCCATAGTCAAGGGTTTTAAAAATTTAATACTACACGAGTTATTGGCAGGTTTCGGCACTGAAAATTATATTTAATCCTATCTCTGCTAGGTCGACAAGTTGAGTGTAACCACGCACATGGTTTGGCGCGTAAACACGCTCATGGCATTTAAAAAGCTAACTAACTAAGCCCTATTCGTTGTAACGCCCTTATGGGCTTTTACAAAATATAAAAAATGTGTGAATTTAAAAGAGAAGTTTAAAAAGAAAGAAGAAAAAGAAAAATTTATTTATCCACTACCATTTATTTGAGACTTTAATTGTTTCAATTTAGTCCTATACACAGTTATACTATCAGCAAAGATGTCGACCACCTCCGTATGTTCAATCCCTAAAGAGTGTAATTGCTGGTACCAATTATTATATTACGGACAATAAGGTATATTCTCATTAACTTTCGCTTTCGTAACAATCATTTTTTGACCACTATTATTGTAAGCCAAATTTGACGTGATGAATATTGGTGAAAATCAGTTTACTTTGCACACATTTAGTAATTTCTTCATCAATATAAAATGAATGCTCATATTTCCGCTTCGATGATGGAAATATTTATTTATTTATTTGTGTGTGCATACATACACCATTGAAAAATTAGTTAAAAAACAAAAGATATTCTTACAGTTTAAACGCTATTGAGAAAACTACACAAGCAAGCAATCAAAGTAAATACATTAAGCGATATCTTGACATTTCTTGTCGAAATGTTGTGTTAGCAATGAGCAGTTATAACAATATTTTTTTCCTGTAGATTCGGGGGGGAGGTTAATTAAAAAACATATACCTAATTCTCCTACGTCTAACATTTTGTCTTGAATTTTACATTCGCCAGCAACAAAAACCTATGTATTATAAACATTTTCACGCATGACGTGTTTGTTAATCTCTAAACATACAGCCTTAATTTCCCGGGCATTTATTACAATATTAAGCCGTGACAAATTGCCGTTTCGGCGCGTTAATTCGGCGCGAAAATTCTCACACGGCCCCCGGCCGCGGCGACCCGCGTTAGCTACCCCGCCACCTTTTATTAATATCACCTGATCTGGCAATTACCGGACGGGGATGTGAAATATCGGCGCCCTAATTAGTTTACTCTGAGAGCGATCCCGATCGCTGTCAGCCCGATAATTATCCACGACAAACAACAAGCAGCGCTGCGAACAGGCACTGAGATATTTTTTGGCGGTGAGCAATAGTGATGGGTCCTCTCTGTACTCACTACTACAATGTAGCACTACATTACATTGAAGTGTACACTTCACACCTTTTGAAGTGTACTGCACACTACAAACTACACACACATCAAAGTTATTGAAAGTATACACTTCAAATAGTACACTTAATTTAAAAGCGAATACTACAAGTACACACATTTCAAAGTTATCGAAAGTACGAGTAGGTACATACTTCAAGTAGTACATGTTTTATGTGAAATTTTCGGGAAGTCGATGTAGATAAATGAAGAAATTTTTGGAAATCGAAACAATACCTATGTCTTAAATATTTTTTCCGTTGACCTTAGGTCGCCAAATCAAATATTATTTTACCGAAAAATATTGATATACTCATATATTTTTTCCAGCGACCTTTTTTTTTTAGTCACCGAACTTTTTATTTTGGGAAAAAATAACAAAATATTGATATTTTACTATAATACTACAATTACTTCATTCGCACAATTGTACAATTTTATAGTACTGCAATAGTTCACTTCATTAATACTACAATTACTTCATTACTTCACTTCATTAGTCCTACAATTTCGTAGTACTACAATTAGTTCACTTCATGCTTTTTACTACAAATGTAGTATACAATTTGTAGTCTTCAAACTGGTGAACGTGTGTGTAGTCTTCATTTTGAAATGTAGTTTTTCCTTCGCTAGTGAGCATGGTTCCGAGCACCTACAAAGCGGCTGAGTGCACCCAACAGAAGTCGTAAGTGACACTGCATATTATTTTATTTATTTATGTATTTATTCCAGTATGTGGGGAGGTTTTTGCAGTCCCACACATTCCATAATGTATACATATTTTGAATTATGGTACAAGTGAAACATAAAATATAAAAGATATATAAATAAATAAGGTATATAAAGTGGGCGATCAAATTATTAGAGCCTCTTAGTAAAATTAATAATTTTGCATTATAATGGGTTATTATGAAGACTGAAAATACTGTCATGTACCTACTTATTTGAATTTTTCCGCATATAGCAATCCCATTCTCATGTTACAAAAATGAGCTACAATACTACCTGTGACAAAGTTTGACTTTTATGTGTCATTTTCAGTAATTTCTATCGGTCTACTTTTAAAGTTCTCGTTTCACAAAAAACACTATGTAGTATAAATTACTGTCCCCGTGTCGTGTGTGAATTTTGGATGGCAATGAATGAGCAGGACCGATATAGGAGCTTTTGCTCATAAAAGGGTCCCGGGTAAGCGGTGGGTGTGTCCTCATTGTGCCGATTTTGATGATTTTCTGGTTCTTTCGCACTCTCCGGCCAGAAAAATCGAATCTCTGCTCATTGTTCCTTAGAGCTGGGACACGTTTTCACTGTAATAGCCGAGAGGAAAATGACGCGATCGGGATCGAATTTTGCACACGCCACCGCAGTCGTAGCAACATTAAACAAGCGTGTTCAGATGGCAGTATGCCAAGCCTGAAGGTTTTTTATGGCAAAAGTGCAGATAATTTTTGACTAACCCCCGTATTTATCGACATTTTAAATAATTCCCTTTGCTGCGACGCCACAATGCCTCGCAGCGTCGCGGAAAACAAACAACACAATTTCGATTTTGGGTTTACCTCGCGTGATTTATCGCTCCGCGAGACACCTGCGATAAAAACAAAGAAACGTTTTATTTTTTCGTCTGCGGCGTAACCGTTTATTAAAAATAATTTCGAAGAGCCACCTCCGGGCGGCCCAGCACGACCAGACCCTCCGAGCTGGCCTTCTTGGCGGACGCCATCAGCGCGACCTTCCCGTGCACTCTCGCAGCGTCATCAATTAATGTCGCGCTTGTAAATTAATATGCCGTGCCGCATTAACTCATTATTGCCGCAGACATTGTTTATGATCGTGTGACACGAAGCTCTCATCACTAGCCTCGCGATAGATTAATTGCATTATTATTTTTTCTGTTTCAGGTAAGCGAATCATCCCCTTTGTTGTTACGTCATCGGGAGCTGGGGTAGTTAGTGCGTTTATTAATTAGGTGAGTTATAATTATTTACTTGCACGCATTGTATTAATATTAAACCTTTACATTATTATTTTTTGTTTTTATCATGTTGTGTACTAGAAACAGATTACTCTTAACAGTGGTATGCAGTAAGTGCACTGAAAACGAGCTTTTGACAAAATACGTACATAGGTTTTTATTTTGTAAATAATGAAATTAAATATTTATAATATATTAAAATGAGAGTAATAAATAGGAGTATCACAAGATATACATTTATTTAGCTTTTAAGTTTGGGTGAATCGTCTTCATTCAATTTTGAATTGAAAGTATACTTGGGTGAAATGTCAACATTTAAAGAGAAAAGCGACATCAAAGTTTTTTTTTTTTTTTCAATATGTCTGATTTATTCTCTCTAAATCGTTGGATTATACACACAGTGACTTATAGGTAATACTTAAAAATAATATCTTTAATAGAATTCAAATAAAACTAAAAAAAAACTTTGAAAAAATTTGTAATTTTATTTTATTTGACTTGTATCAATGACATTCAATTTTTAATATTCGATATAAATTCATTTCATAATAGTCTAACGTTTTACAAAAGATAATGCAGAAACATTAAACAAATGCAAATTTTGATTGTCTGCAGTCAGTGTCAACCAATTTAAGAATAGGCTGGATAACCAAATGAGAGACGGTGATATAGGCCTATCAGCTTAATCTGCCTGCCCATTATTATTTTTATCTCCGTAACTGTCGACATTTTACCCAAAGTGTACATTACATTTTCTATTTAAATTTGAATGAAAAAGACTCCCTCAACGTTTTTGCTATTAGCTGCGAGATACCAGCAAAAAATACTACTTTTATGTTAAAAAAATAAAATATATGATTTTTTTGTTTGTTTGTGGTTATAATGGCTCCACGCCACTGCGAAGTAGCAGAGGTCTGATGTAGACATCTCCATCTGGCTGTGCACCTACTAGTTTCTACAATATTTGATAATATATCTATGTGTACATTGTAATAGTATGTAAATTATATTTTAATTATTTTTTCACGCAGACTACTGGGCCTTCTAATTCTCTACAAATACCCCTCGGGATACGGCGTGATTGTAAAGAAAATAAAGCATACATCATCGGGAGCCCATTATTTTTAGTAGCCTTAGAGAGGGAGAAATGAAAAATCACAATGCCAAAGCGGACATCGATCTTTAAATCAATGACACATCGGGTAATTGAAATTCGACTCGATTGAAAAACTACTAATCACCATAAATCAGCTAAACCTTTTCATTTTCATTTTTATAAATTATTTGTATAATTATTTACGGTTAACAAATCACCTTCGACGTCTGTGGGCTCGCTATTTATGTAGGCCGATGGTAATTTATGGCATTGTTAGATGATAACCTTATACATTACATTGTTACACGTTGTATGTCATATATTTTGATTAATAATAAAAATATATTTAGCGCCTGATCCCAAAACCTCCAAAACGGATTTTGGATAATTTCAACCGATGCCTTAAGCCATGTATTCACTAGGGGACAAATCGCGAAACATTCCGCTCGACATGTCGCATCAACATCTACGCTCATGTTTCGGGGACAATGAACGCGGTCATTTGACGTGTACACACCGGGACTCGCATATCTTGTCGCGGAAATGTCATCCGATGAGGTTATGGATGACAGCTGCGGTATCTCATTTGGCGAAAACGGGGTTCCGCGCAATTCGAAATGTTTTTTTGGGTCGCAATTTCAAATTAACGAGGTTTTACTGTAGTAAATTTAATATTATTAAAAACAAGGTCCTTTTTGCAAATAATTATTGTTTTTCAGACGTCGCGGAAATATATCGCCTTATGAGGTTATGATTATGTTAATGAGTTTATCGAAAAGTAAGAGGAGAAAAAAAGAGGAGAATGCGAAATTATTAACTGCAAAGAGAAAGAAGGACGGACATTCTATGCGATCTTCGATCGATACAGCTCGATGAGTTCGAGAACGATTTCGTTTCCCCGCATTGTCATCTTGACAGATACAGCGCATGCGTATTCACTTGTAAACGTACCACGTGGTACTGACGCTCCGCGGAATATTGCAGTGAGTACGCTCGGGTATCGTGCGCATGGCAACGTTGCCACGGCACGTAGAAATGCCGCGCTATGTTGTGCGCGAGGTCGCGGAACAGTGCACGACGTTGCAACGTCACGTAGACTCTGTGCCGCGCGTGCTGTTGAGGGACAATTTGTCCCCTAGTGAATACATGGCTTTATGCAATATGCAGGGGCACTATCATATACTACTCGTATATCACTTCGCAGGGACCATCACCGGGGCTGATGTTGCTGGTGCGACGTTTCAGTTTTGTATAGGGACGGGCGTTGAATGGACGGACTAGTTGAAATCAACCGTTGACGTTGCGTCGAAGCGTCGACGGTTTACGTTTATCGCATGGACTAGTTGAATTCGTAGACGGTGGACGGCGGCCGCTGTGGTCGGTGGACGATTCGAGATTCAACGTAATGCAAAGCAACGAGCGAGAGCAAGACAAAACGTCTCCGTTTATTTCTCTCTCATCTCTCGCTGTCGACTTGCAGACGCCATAGACGGCTCGACGGGTAATTTCATTTCAACTCTAAAGTACACGACCATAGAATGCAGATCTGTGTACACGAACTATGACAGAGACTTGAAATTTGAATGCATGCGTAGGGCGAGATAGGCTTAATAAGCTATTATCTATTATTTTTTACTTGATTTTTTGCGATGTGTACGTGCGACGTTTCGGTGAATTCCCAATTTTACGCTGTATAAAATAAAACAATTCTGTTTAATTCTTTTATTTTTTATTGAACTAATATTTTACTGCTTCCACCTAATATTGTTGTGTACACCTTCTTCTTTCTTTATTATATATAGAAAGAAGTATATAAAACAATATGTAAAAGCCTATAATGTGCGTAAACAATTAAATAATACAATATTTCTTTTTACATATAAGCACAAGTAGCGGTTTTACTTTCCCCGAAACTATATTCCTTCGAACTTCTTTAAATTTTAAAAATTAACGTAATAAAAATAGCCAACGATTGAGCCGTCGAGCAGCGTCGCGTCGAACCGTAGACAGTTGACCATCGTCCCGATGTTTAGATAGAACGTCCGCGACGTCCGCGTAACGAAGTTGTTTTGAACGAAATTCAACTAGTTGATCGTCTCGTTGATGGACGAACGTGGACGGTCTCGTTTCGTAGACGGTAAATACGTCGACGACCCATCCCTAGTTTTGTAGTTTTCTGGCTCATTCCGTTCTGGCTTGCAATACCATACCGAAAACAGGGAGTTTTCTTTTGTTGCCAATGAAGAAATCTTTCAAAAGATTTAATATTTTTATCAGAAAACAAAGTGTCTTAGAGTAAATTTATGGATAGGTAATACATATATAAATATATATTTACAAAATTAATATGTTATTAAATTCAAATTTTCAGCAACGTTATACAGGGGGTAATAGAGCTAGTCAAAAATACTTTACAGGTAGATCCTTGTCTAAATTTTGAATCGATTTTTTTTTTAAATTTATTTTTTATTTTTACGCTTCAACAAGCCAATAGGCCCAGTCACGGAAGAGAAACACATCTTCACACAAAACACACAAGCTTGAGTAAATCACATAGATTAATTGTGACCTCACCGGGAATCGATCCCGGAGCCGTCGGTCTGAGAAGCCAGTGTCACACCCATTATGCCACGAGGGTCGCCTGTAACAATTGTTATGGAGATGGAGAGTAACTTATACCGACTACTTATATAAAATTTTTAGTGAAATTTTTGCAAACATTTAATAATTTTATTTGACTTCTAGTAAAGCGAATGAGTTTTTAATATTAAATATAATATCCTGAAACCTCAAAAGAGCTGGGCCGACGATATAGCCGCTGTGGGGGAAAGAAATGGCTACAATTAGCAAACAACAAGGAAAGATGGAAGGGTATGGAAGAGGCCTATATCCAGCAGTGGAGAGATGAAGGCTGAAGAAGAAGAAGAAGAATTGTAAAATGTACCTTTCTAAAATTATGGACCAGCTCTGTTACACCCTGTATAAACAGATACATAACGTACATTCTAAGCACACACGTTTTCAGCCATATTTTTCGGGCATTATCCGACATATCTGTGACGCAGTCCGCGTAGGGGTAATTTATGCTTATCCAAACCCCCTAAACATCCTCATCCCTTATCTATCCTCACCCTTTCCGGTCCTCCCTCCTTCCCACTTCCCTCCGCGGCTTGATTTGATTTTAATCTTTGAAATTCAGCGCCACGTTTATCTCCGACTCTTTTTAAACGGAGCCCCCGCCGATTTTCCGGCCGTTGGCTGGCAGAGTCCCCGCTTACAAATGGGGTGCGTTTGGTCCACTTGTAAGGGATTATGGGCGCTTTAAAAGTAGCGATGATATTTAACTATTATAATAAAAAAACACTTTGTTTTTTGAGTTATGGAAATTTGTTTATGTAATTTGGAGGATGGGTTATATAGAGGTATGTATGTGTATGCGAGACGACTGAGCTCTCTGAAGGGTAAGGTGTTAAGGAGTATCTTCTTCTTCTTTTGGTGTCATGTCAGGTCCCCCCAACGTTGACTATCACCCGAGAGAAAGCGTCCCTGTCCTGGGCAGCACGAAACAGCTCTCCAACACTTCTTATGCCCGTCCAGTCGCGTATATTGCGGAGCCAGGAAATTTGTCTCCTTCCAACACCTCTACGACCCTCCATCTTGCCTATAAGAATCAGGTGGAGCAATTCATATTTTTCTCCTCTGAGCACATGACCCAAATACGATACCTTTCGGATTTTGATATTTATCAGCAACTCTCTATTCACTCTAGCTCTTTGAAGAACTCTTGTATTGCTGACCATATCCGTCCAGGGTATCCGGAGCATTCTCCGACGTATCCACATTTCGAACGCCTCCAGCCGGTTCATGCTACTCACTTTGAGGGTCCACGATTCAAAATGTAAAATTCGCCATGTATTCACTAGGGGACAAATCGCGAAACATTCCGCTCGGCATGTGGCATCAACATCTACGCTCATGTTTCGGGGACAATGACGCGGTCATTTGACGTGTACACACCGGGACTCGCATATCTTGTCGCGGAAATGTCATCCGATGAGGTTATGTTGACAGCTGCGGTATCTCATTTGGCGAAAACGGGGTTCCGCGCAATTCGAAATGTTTTTTTGGGTCGCAATTTCAAATTAACGAGGTTTTACTGTAGTAAATTGAATATTATTAAAAACAAGGTCCTTTTTGCAAATAATTATTGTTTTCCAGACGTCGCGGAAATATATCGCCCTATGAGGTTATGATGATAGCCGCGTATCTGTTTATGTTAATTAGTTTATCGAAAAGTAAGAGGAGAAAAAAGAGGAGAATGCGAAATTATTTACTGCAAAGAGAAAGAAGGACGGACATTCTATGCGATCTTCGATCGATACAGCTCTATCAGTTCAAGAACGATTTCGTTTCCTCGCATTGTCATCTTGACAGATACAGCGCATGCGTATTCACTTGTAAACATACCACGTGGTACTGACGCTCCGCGGAATGTTGCAGTGAATACGCTCGGGTACCGTGCGCATGGCAACGTTGCCACGGCACGTAGAAATGCCGCGCTATGTTGTGCGCGACGTGACGGAACAGTGCACGACGTTGCAACGTCACGTAGATTCTACGCCGCGCGTGCTGTTGAGGGACAATTTGTCCCCTAGTGAATACATGGCTTTACATATGAATGATTGTAGAGAGTCCTAAACTATTACTATGCATAACTTGATTCTGTCAAATGTAGCAAGACTAGCGGCACATAATTGCATTCTAGTGCCAACCCTGATGTATGGAAGTGAAGCCTGGTATTGACAAAACAGGAATGAAAGTAGACTGAATAGAAAGTAGAAAGAAAAAAAGAAAAAAAAAAAAGAAAATAGAAAGCGGTGGAAATACGGTCACTAAGATGCTTGTGTGGAAAATCTTTGGTGGATAGAGTGAAGAATGAACAAATTAAAAGTGAATGCAATGCTGGCTGCGGTATGGTAGAAAGAATAAAGAAAGGAGTGCTGAGATGGTTTGGTCATGTGGTTGGTTATGGTTAAGGTTAAGGTAGGATGGTTAAGAAAATATATGAGGCGAGTGTTGAAGGCAACAGTAATAGAGGGCGTCCGCGAAATACCTGGCACAATCAGATACTACAAGTATTTGAGGATGGCCCTGTTAAAAGCCGCAAAAACTGTAGAA
This sequence comes from Agrypnia vestita, assembly GCA_016648135.1. NCBI lineage: Eukaryota > Metazoa > Arthropoda > Insecta > Trichoptera > Phryganeidae > Agrypnia > Agrypnia vestita. Next base: position 147,780 of record JADDOH010008665.1, on the reverse strand, counting down.
CTTGTATGAGAAGATGTATGAATGTGGCCGAAGCAAAAGTGGTGTGCCAGGATAGAAAAGTGTGGCGTTCAGTCCACTCTGCCTACCCCTGCGGAGAAACGGCGTGACGGTTAGTTGGTTAGTTATAACTTGGTTTAGATCGACATGAAGTGCAGGATTTAATAGAGAACAGACAAACAGATAATTCAGTTATATTTATGTATGGATATAATGTTTACGTTTTTGCGTACATTATGTATAGTCTCAAATACACTTAAGTGTATCAAATCACGAAGTTGGTAAAAGTGTCGTAACTCTTTCGTGAAGAAGAAATTTGGAGCGCAGTTGCAACACCCTCACACGTTACGAGATGTTAGGCCTGTTATTCTACCGATAATTTACGAGGCGGTCATTATACGTGGAGTTTTAATGCGTGCGTGCGTCCGTATCTGACGTCTGTTATATATTAGGTGTACATCATCGGTGAAAATGCGGAACCTCGTAAGTCAATCTCCCGAATGTTGAATAAAACGACGCCAACGGAATGTAGGGAGTTTATTTATTTATTTATTTATTCAGAGTATTCACAAGTTCTCAGGTACAATAAATCAACAAAACAGCGTAATCTTGAAATATTCAACTGGAGCTCAACTAAGAATGACTCATGTGCCAATATGATTTCAAATGTTAAACGGTAACCTAACCAACAGTATGAGAGAAAAAGGAGTAATAAACCAAAAAAGTTAGAAACAAAGTGTGAAAAGCAATAATTACATAATAATAAATATCAAAAATATTAAGCAATAAAAAAAGTGAAAAACAAAGTATGAGTGATAGCTTTTAAAACATCACATTCTTATGACAGAAAAACTATCAATAAACCTAAAGAAAATGAGAAAAAAGTATGAAATGCAATAATATGAAAAACAATGAGTACATAATATTAATTATTAAAAAGAAAATTGAAAAAACAAAGTATGAAAAACAATTATGAAGTGATAAATAACAACAATAATAAGCAAAGTATGAAAACAGGTTTTAAATCAACACAGTTTTATCTTTCGAAGTGAATTATCCTAGGGCACATCGAAATCCGACATGCGAAATGCTGAAATTGTCAAGGAAATGACATTACACATCGCGTTATACAGCGCACACCGCAACCCACTGAAATACGCGATTTCACTCTTGCCGATCGCACGTTTGTCCAACGGAGTGAATGCGATCGTATCAGCCAAAAATTCTTATCTACAATAACATCAATATCTGTAGTTCGATTTGGATTAACTTAACTGTATTTAACACGCCTGATTATAGTGTACGAAATAATATTTTTAAATTTCAAAATAAACTATTGATTTTTATTAAATGTCGTTTTGTCGACGGTGAACTAATGTAATAATTTACGATTTTGACGAATAAGACCCGTTAGATGGCATCGGCACCACAGTGCGGAAGACACATAGAACAATATCGTCTGATACTACGAGTAAAAAGAATGGTATAGAACAAAATATAAGACCAGTGTTGAAAACAACTGGAGAAGGTGACATTCGCGAAAGACCTGGCATCATAAGATTAACTTGATATTGGAGAAACACTCTGTTGGAAACTTAAACAATCGAAGAGTTCGCAATAATAAAGTAAATGAGACACGAGTGAGTAAAGGAGACACTCCGCCTGCCCCTGCGTGATAGTTAACAAGTAGTAAACTTTAAATAAGTTTGAAATGTTTTATGGATCTTGAATAACTTGGACAAGATTGCCTCAATTTTGTAATAATGAAGGAACTAAGGTACCTATCGCTCGCGGAGAGAAAAATCTTGGTAAACTGGAATTTGGCTGAATGCAGATCTTGTATCGAAACCCTATCCTGACTCCTACCTTCTCATCCTTTTTCTCCCATTATTTAACTCATTTCTTGGTATACTTTTTCTTTTATCACATTCAATTACCATTATTCATTCTTAACATTGGTTGTTGCTTACATAGTATTCATTAATTACTTGAAAATAATTAACTTAAAAATATCTTATCTAAATTTGTTCTTAACATCTGTGAATGTTTTTAATTGGTCTATGAAATGAACACTATGCTTTTACATTACATGTTTAAAAAACTGTTAAGATTCCTTAATAAATGAATAAATAAGAAATAGGACTGCAAACAGAGAGGTTATTGACGATGGAAGCTTTGGCTGTCACTCCGTCGTAAAAATATGCGAAGGTACAAAGGAAAGAGCGACTGGTTTTTACGGCTTTCTGTGATTTACTCTAGCCGATGCACCCCGGAATTTTCACATCGGTCATATTTTACAGCGTGTTACAACGTTTGGCGTGTTGGGCGGATGGCTCTCTTTATGAGCTGATAATTCACCTGTGTCAACAGCTGATTATAGACGAAGGTCTCGGGGAGTGTTGTCTTGGGAGGCTGCACTCGGACGGAAGTGGCCGATCGTTACACCGACTCAATAAACAGTCGGACGGCAGTGCATTTCAGTTTACTCCTAAAACAATCGCCACATGATGCCAATAGAACTGAATAAATTATCAGAGATGTGTGAGTTAAATTTTTGGAAAAGTTTGATCGAAATGTGATGAAAACTATGGAAGTTATCGTATCTTACAAAGATTTACAAATAAGTTAATAATAATAATTGGATAATTTGTATAGCGCCGTTTTCGCGAATACTCACCTCAAGGGCGCTTTACACAGATAAATTATTATCTTACTAGACAACTTACTGCTAGAAAAGAAAAAACTTATTTATTATTACTTATTCACTAGGTGGCATACAAGAAGTGGAATTAAAATTGAGTACTATAATAGTTTGTGAGTGCCTGAAAGAATTAGGTGTTTTCGCGGAGTGCACAACAGGAGTGGAAAACATTAACTAGTGTTGTTGTGGTCAGATTCTATAGGTTTTAATAGGATTGTCTAAATAAATGCGTCTTAAGTTGTTTTTTGAACTGTGGTAAGTAAGTTCGCAGATAGAATTATTACAATAATTACGGAACGTATTTATTATTTATGTAATCATTACACCAACACTCAAAAATACACTAGAATTATTTATTTTGTTCGCATAAATTTTATATGAGATACTCGAAGACATCTGTTAAGTGTCAATATTTCTATCACTATGCCGAAAAAATTGCCTTTAATTTAATATTCGACGCTGGATGACAAAATTAGTAGCTATGTGTATACTAACTGATTTCAATTAACTTTTAAAATTATATTTATCCTTATTTTATATTCATCACTTCAAAATTGGCATATGTTTATTACATGTACATTGAGTGTACAGTGTTGTACAAACTAATGAGAATGACTCGTTTATCCGCTACACGGTTCCCTTCAAAACAATCCCCTTCGTAAGGGGGAATACCTATCTTCGAAGCGCGAAAAATACATTTTTTTTTGTGATTTTTTTTAAGGAAACCTATATGCATTATGGTATTGGTATCATTTCTACATAAAAGTACATACTTTTATGAATGTGGTAAATTTTTTTTATTAAAAAACATTCAACATTGGCGGTAAAATTTTTGGTTCTGTCGACTGCCGAAAAAAGGTCCTCCGCGGTGACCACTCCCATTTCATCTGTAATCATCAGAATAATAAAAAAAAATATTATCAAAATTAACATTATAATTTAGGAGTTTTTGAAAATATCGATTTTTGACAAAAAGGCAGGCGTTTGTAAATAACTTTTTTTAGGGGAATATACGGGTTTATTATACCTATAAAAAAAACTAAGCCATAAAAAAAAAGGTCCTTACGCGGTGACCACTCCCATTTCATCTGTAATCATCAGACTAAAAAAAAGATTATCAAAATTGACAGTATAATTTAGTCTTTGACGTAGGAATTTTTGAAAATATCGATATTTGACAAAATTGCAGGCGTTTGTAACAGCGTTTTTTAGGGGAAAATTCGGGTTTATTATACCTATAAAAAAAAACTAAGTCACTTAAAAAAAACTACGACAAAGACTAGATAATTATGTATAGAGCAACCACTAGAAATGTCAAGTTGATCGGTTCAGTGTTTGCCGAGATATTTTGGTAACCGATTTTTTAAACATGGTGAGCCTTCATATTTTACTTTATTTTGTAGAATAGAAGAAAGTCAGCGGTGTAGGTATATCAAAAACAATGTACTTAGTTGGTAACTGTCAATTCTAAAAACTTATATATACATTGCCTTGTGTCTTTATTTCTGAATTTAATATATCTATTTACTTCATTTTGTTGAAGTTAATTTTTCTAGAGCATACCGTACAGTTTATATTCCAAATGCCAAGTTTGGATATTTTTAACTATGTTATCGATTAAAAAAAGATCTATTTCATATATCTTTCAGCCTGCCTGCAGTCTTCTCTTGTTTCGTTCTGATTTATCTGTCAACAAAACCGACAGCCGTTTTTGTGCACAGTGTTGCAACCTTTCTGATTGCACGGCAGTAATTGGACTCTCTGTACGTCACTATTCCCCCGGCAGATCCTTCAGGACCCTCGATGATTGACAGGATCCTGGCACGGGTAGTGTAGGGATGGAGGTGCAAATGTTCTTATGTGTCAATAACTTTCATTCACTTTTGCTAACTGCAATTTACGAAATATGTCATTCTCCTTTGTTCTTTATTGTTTAAAAATATAACAAAGGATGTACACAATTTAAAATGGTACTTGCGAATGGTTTCCACTTGGGTATCGCAAAGCTTTAGCGAAATTCAATGCAATATGGCTGCGCAAGTCCTTCCGTTATTTCGCAACGACTGACAATCCTAAAGACTAACTAACTAACTAAGCATCACGCCGTTTCCCCGCAGAGGTAGACAGAGAGGATAGAACGCCATATTCCTCTATCTTGGTACACTACTTTTGCTTCGGCTACGTTCATACTACTTTTAACAGGGCCATCCTCCAATACTTGTAGAATCTGATCATGCCAGGTCTTTCGCGGATGCCCTCTATTCCTGTTACCTTCTACACTTGCCCTATATATCTTCTTAACCATATTTTTCTCGCTCATACGTTCTACATGACCAAACCATCTTAGCACTCCTTTCTTTATTCCATCTACCACACTACAGAACTACAGTATACTAACTATACTTCATTCAGAGTCTGACTGCCAGCAACTGAAATTCGCGCATGCGTATGAATATCATCTTACACATCACCACCAAAGGACACATCCCATGCCTCATTTGTTCGGAAGTTTCTATATTATTTAAACACACCACGGTTTATTACGAATATATTTTCCGGTAATGGAATTTAATGATAACCTGCAATGCATACTACAGAACCTGTAATTTTAGCAGGCTCTAAAGGGTATTGACGAATGATAATTTTGGTTCAGGCCGAGGAAGAGTTACGGGAGGTGGTGTATGCTTATGCCAAGGACTGGTGCTTGTCACCAGAATTCGGCGGCCTTGGGACCCACGCACTCTGTACTTGCGCAATGATTTATATCTCAAATAACTTGTTCACTTGTAACATAACATTTCATTCTATTTAACACAGCGTTTCTAATTTCTTTCCCCAGTTGTCACTGGGTCTCTTACGATCTATTGAAAAATAAAATGAATTATATCGGCGTCACACGTTACGCACACGCACATTCGATACGTATCAATTTCATTTTTGGATATTTAATATCTTAAATTATGATTTGCATGTCAAAATACATCGGCATGGGTGGGCAACGTTTCGAAATAACACGGCTGTCCGCTAACCTTACGACTCGATCGCTGCGTTAGATTTGAAAAAAAAAAACAAACAAAAAATCTCGACCATTCGTCCCGCGTAAATTCGGAATGTTCGTAAATGGAACGTTATGATTGACAGGGCGGGAAATTGAATATCCGAACGCGGACATTTGTGTATTCAGAGCTCAGTCCCGTGTCGTGTTACGGTCGCTCGCCGGAGATGTTGGCGTTACATTTTCGAGCAGGCCCGACACTTAAGGGGGGGTAAGGTTAATTCGTACAAAAAAAGGCATGTTTTTGTAAATTTTTGTGACGACACAGCTAAAATCTCTTTATTAAAACAAATGGTACATTAAAGTATGACATACGACGAATATTGTGTAAAATTTTCAAGAAGAAATATTAAAAAATACGGCAATGGCAGCAATTATTCAAACGTGTCTCGGAAAAAAGTTGAATTGCGGTGTCCATCATAACTTGGTGCTAGATCATCTGAAATCAAAAAATCAAAGTTCATTCGTTAGATAATAGGTTTTCCCAGGTAACGCTGGGAGCGTTTTTTGAAATTTTAATTTTTCAATTTTTTGGAACACTTTGAAGGGAAAAACGCGATTTTTTGCGAAAAACATCGACTAATTTGTTATTAAAAAATAAAAATTATTAACAAATTTGTAAAAAGTCTCCAGCGTTACCTCGTAAATTATGTACAGAAATAGTGTTCAAAATTTCAAAAGGATCGGTGCAGTAGTTTTGAAGTTATGATGGACACCGACTTTGAAAACGTGAGATGTGGGGAAAACGCTTTAAAGTTTTGCACACTGTAAAATTCAAAATAAAACTCGACACTTATTTTATACTTACACATAATCGTCGATGCCATGTTCACACAGCAAAGAGCTTTCATCATCAGTATCTTTTTGTCCTTGTCAACGCAAAACTCTTCCAATACAATAGCACGTCCGGTAGTCCTCAGGTGAGCGCGTCTCTTAGCTGCCCGAGCAGGTATAAGAAGATCAGTCTGAGCATCGCTCAAATGTTCATAATTTCGTCAATTTTGCTCCGATTGACTTGAAATTTTGACACAATATTCTTGCGATGTTATACATTCATTTAAAAAATTAAAAATAAAATGCAAAAAAATAGTTAAAAACCTTACCCCCCCCTTAATGCGATAGTCTCAAATACACTTAAGTGTATCAAATCACGTAGTTGGTAAAAGTGTCGTAACTCTTTGGTGAGGAAGAAATTTGGAGCGCTGTTGCAACACCCTCACACGTTAAAAAATTAAAAATAAAAGTTAAAAAAAAAAAAAAACAAAAAAAAAGTTAAAAACCTTACCCCCCCCTTAACCTAACAAAACTAGCCATATTTTTGCTACCATCGAGTAAACTTTCCCGGGCTTTTTTTACAATTTGATTAGTGATGGGATTAGTAATCGGAATAGAAAATATCGGTACTTTTTTAAATATCAAAAAACGATTTTCTTTCGCATTGTATTTTCGCATTAGCTGCCCACAAAGTATTTTGATAGCTATGCTGTTGCTAGCGCAAAAGAAGACTAAGTTTTGTTAATAAATATACTTTGTTTAAACATCTATTGCATTATTTTTTTCATTAATTGTGAATAAAAAATTGATGTATCTTTTATAAAGGGTTATTTGTAAAACATAAATAACCTCGCAGGAATATATTCCTGCATTGATTATGAGTCGAAAATGTTGAAGCTATTATGACCTAATATCAATAGTTCAGGAGATATGCGACATCAAAGTTTGCATTTTTTTTTTCAATATTTCTGACTTATTTTTTGTAAAACGTTGGACTATCATTACAGTAACTTATATCGAATATGAAAAATTCATTTCGTTTAATACAAGTCAAATAAAAAAATAAAAACCTTCGATCGAATGTTTTCCAATTGGAATTTTTTCAGGGTTTTTATCATTTTATTTAACTTGTATTGAAACGAATGAATTTTTCGTAATCGATATGAGTTACTGTAATGATAGTCTAACGTTTTACAAAAAATAAGCCAGAAATATTGAAAATAAAATGCAAACTTTGATGTCGCATATCTCTGTAACTATTGATATTAGGTCATAATAGCTTGAACATTTTCGACTCATAATCAAGGCAGAAATATAGTCCTGTCCATGTTTCACAAATAACCCTGTATAATTAAAACTTATGCTCATTATTAATTTTAATTAATTATTTTTATTAATAGTAGTAAAAATAATAAATGTTATATTCATCAGGTATCGGAATCGGGAAACGGAACTTGAAAGAAGTATTGGGAATCGTACCAAAATCGGTAAAAAATTAGGAATCGTCACATCACTATTGATGAATTTACGAGATTTGATAAAAAATATGAGGATTTTTTTTTAATTTTGCGGGTTGTATGGTCTCTGAAATTTCTTTTGTGATGTTAGTACAATTGTCCCCGACATATCTTGACAATGATCGCCATATTGGATGCTTTCTTTATTATTGGCTGTCGAAAAAGTTAATTACTACACGTGTTTTGGTGTACCTACTACTAGTTTTTACTTTAAGAAATTATGGATTTATAAAAAAATTAAATATTTCTGTCCTAAAACATCACCGTCATATATTCGCCGAACTGTGAAATATTGAACTGTAAAATGAAAAATATTCGAAAGGACGTTTTTGCCAAAATTAAGAAAGTAAAGACAGAAACGCTAAAAGAGCTAAAGAAGATAAAATTTAACTTATCTGATGTGGACTGCTTTGATGGGGATAAAATTAATATTTATGAATAAATGAAGAGTTTTGTACAAATAGAATTTTGCTACGCAAAGCATGGAAGATGGATAATGACCTAATTTTCTACCTCTCAAGGTAATATTCATCGTGCAGTGCAATAAAATTATTAGTTAGAAGACAATTTCGCATCTTAATTTTACTTAAAATGATTTAGCCTAGGTGTTTTTTATTTTATTTTTATTACTTTTTTTTTTACATCTCAGACCCACAAAACATCACATTGATATTTGTCTGTAGGTGCATCAATACATATATATAAATAAATTGTATTTACCAGAAATACATTCATATTAATTAATTACAATAGATCTTATAAACTCAAATACAAATCAACAATACTATACAACAATACAAGAAAAAATACAAATATTACCAAAATCAAAATAAGTCTCTTTTATTTAATAACATATTCATTAATTCTGTATTTTGCCCTTTTTTATTAATATCCATTTTGACACGACATGGGATTTTATTTAATATTTTTGGTATGACATATTTTAATGTTCTTTGTCCATATTTATTTATGACCTTCGGTATTCTTAGTCCTTCTTTAACCGTAAATCTGGTACTATGTTTATGAATCAATCTATGCTTATATGTCCCATCTTCATGATATCGTGTTATTAGTTTGTACCACAAGATAGCATTAATTGGCATAGAGCCTTATTTCTTGAAGATTAAGTAGACTAAAAAAAATTAATGTAATTTAGTTAATTTTTCTTAATTAGAGATTTCGTGCGTTAGCTGTCTCTAGTGTTTAGTAGGTCCAATTTACATTTATGCGTAAAATAAATAATGCGTAAAAATATTTTATCGTAAATATTTAATCGCCACACAGCCAGCTGTGTTTACAATGCAGGCGGATAGTTCCGATGTGGAATGCAGTGAGATGTCGTTCCGTGACCCTCTTCTCTGCATGCCCATATGCGGATTTGTGCCCGATGCGACAATCTCTTATTCCCCATTATCGGGGTCCGGTTGTGGTAGATGTTTTTACGTATTTTGTAAGCATTTTGTTTACTTGGTTTATAGATACATAATATATGTATGTATAGGTATGTGTTAAATTAATTACACGGTTAATTAGCTTATAATGCCTTTATGAATAAAGTTAATTAATTAATTAATTTCTTCTTCAAAAACTGCAAAATAATTTTGTGGTGACATTGTTAATATAATTAATAAAAATGAGCTTGGTTTTCACCATTTTGTATTGAAAAATATCAATATATTTTAGAGACAATAAATTGTATACCTACTAACAAATTAAATTCAAAAATCGAAGTATAAACAATCAAAATATAGAAAAATTATATATGAAAAATGAATAATAATGAAGTACCTACTTAACATGAAAACAAATTTAAAAGATACTATTTTACATACAAATTACACAGAACCACAAAAAAGTGTTAATAGTAAATTGAATATTATTAATAACCAGGTCCTTTTTACAGTATATTAAATGTAAACATTATCAAAAATTAATATTAGGTCCTTACAAATGAAATTGGCGTTTTGCCGTACTGGCAAATTTGATCTCAAATATCTTCTCTTTGGTTAGGAATTCCAAATCCAAATTTATACAGCTATTTACTCATGTATTTGTGTTTTGAAAATTATAATTCATTTGTTTTTTCCTCAATTGTTTTTTTCTTTGCGTCACACAGTTTACAAGATGAAAAACTTGAAATATCGCGTTATTTACGAGTACGAGTTCCACCGTGGCACCAGTGCTGCAGAAACGGCTCGAAGAATTAATGATGTGTGTGGCGACGGTGCCGCAAAAGAAAACACAGTGCGTTTTTGGTTCCAACGTTTTCGTTCTGGAAATTTTGACCTGCAGAACAAGCCCCGTGGACGGCCGGAGACCAAAGTTGATAATGAAGAATTGAAGGCTATTGTGGAAGGGGATCCATCGCAAACCACATCCGAGTTAGCTGCAGGCTGCGGTGTTAGTGATAAAACTGTTTTAATCCACTTGAAGCAAATTGATAAGGTGAAAAAGCTTGAAAGGTGGGTACCTCACGAATTGAGTGAAGCAAATCAACAAACGCGCGTTGACTGCTGCGTTGCATTACTCAACCGGCACAAATTATTGTGCCGGCTGAGTAATGCAACGCATTAGATTCCTTTCATTAGAAGGGATTTTAAATCGAATCATTACTTGTGATGAAAAGTGGATCCTGTACGATAATCTAAAGTGCTCATCGCAATGGCTGAACCCTGCCGAACCAGCCAAACCATGCCCCAAGCGAAAATTGACTCCAAAAAAGTTACTTGTGAGCGTTTGGTGGACTAGAGCTGGTGTCGTTCACTACAGCTTTCTTAAATCTGGCCAGACGATTACGGCAGATGTCTATTGTCAGCAACTGCAAACCATGATGGAAAAGCTAGCTGCTAAACAACCGAGGCTGGTTAATCGCTCTAGGCCACTGCTGCTTCATGATAACGCTAGACCACACACTGCACAACAGACGGCTACCAAATTAGAGGAGCTTTAATTGGAATGTCTAAGACATCCACCGTACTCTCCGGACCTTGCCCCAACAGATTACCATTTTTTTCGAAATTTGGATAACTTCTTGCAAAGGAAAAAATTCAACTCCGATGGGGCAGTCCAAACCGCCTTCAAAGATTTTATTGATTCCCGTCCGAATGGTTTTTTTAGTAAAGGGATCGATGAACTACCTATGAGATGGCAAAAGTGCATAGATAGCAATGGTACATACTTTGATTAAATAAATATATTATAATAAAAAAAAATCGGCTTTATGTTCCTCCCATACTAAACGCCAATTTCATATGTAAGGACCTAATATATACAACACTATACTGTGTAGTTAATCCATACATATCATAATTTACCCTTTTCTATAAACATATCAATAACCAAAAAAATACACATAAATTATGTTTAAAGTTGAGTAGCTTGTTGGTTAAGGCTCTCGTCTAGTGATTCAGTAGTCTGTGGTTTGAGTCCCATTCCAGGAGACCGGCAAGTTGGTCCTGTTTTACTTATTTCATCAATATTACCAAGTAAGAATATTGATTAATTATTTCCTGGGGGAACCCGCGTCAAATAGTCCTGAAATAATCTTTTAAGCTCCCGACGTTTCGATTAAATGGCATTTCACATTCTCTTGGGTCTTTTATTTCCAATTCCGCCCTTCACTGACGAGTGAATACGACCGTTTGAAACAAGAACAAAAATGAAAGGTAGGAGAGGATAGTAGGTACTTTATTTTATTGACTTCGCAATCAACTGTAACTGATTTATTAATCTGTTTAATAGCCGGCTTTGTGCTTTTTATTACTTTGCTAATTGGTTCTTGGTGTATAATAAGCAATTGAGATTTATTATCAATGATGGGTTATTAAGGATGGGTGTGTTTTTATGGACGACATGACACATTTGTCCAGGTGTGTGGAATTATTATGCAGTCGTTAATCGCATCCAGACACTCGATGTAAAGGAATGCGCTTGCTATTGCTGTTGACGTAGATGGGTGCCCAGGAGAGAACGGTATTGAATGCTCGCACGGGTGCGTGATGCACTCATTTCGTGCTCAGTGGTACGGTACTGCATTGTTGGACTCGATCAGTCTTTCTTACGATTTGCTTCCGATTTCGTATTCTCTCGCGTGAAGGGTTACAGATTCGGTTCATTCGTTACTAGTTATGCAACGAATACGTATATTCGTATTCGCCGAATAGTAGTATATTACTATACCGAATATTCGTATTCGCCGAATATCATCACGAATATTAGAAAACTATTTATAACTGAACGCAACGAAAATTACGGTTTATTATCGAGGATTCCCCTAACATTGAATGAATGGATTTGTTGAGTTCTCAAGTTGCTAATTGTTACATGTTTCACAGCATAACACGAGTTCTTTCGTCTAATTTCGTTGGGTTATTAATAAGGTTAGGTGCTCATTTCATGTAGTTTTTGTTATGCGATACGTATTGCTCGTTTAATTTTATTTCCGTTGTAATTTTATAAAATAATTTAAAATTAAATCAAATAACACGACCTCTCGTAAGCGTGAAAAAAATTATATTTATTTTCTGGGACCGCTGGGAATGTACGAACGGAAAAAAGAAATGTGCTTTTTGAACAAAAATAGTGGTGTATTATTTATTACCTTATTGAATTATTCGTATTCGCCGAATTCTCGATATTCGTATTCGCGAAAGTAGTATTCGTTGCGTCACTGTTCGTTACCGATGCTCATCGTAAATCATCGCAAATGGATCTGTCTCTGTCCGAGATGGTTTCGCGATTGATGGCCGATAATTGGCCGAGTTGAAAGGTGGTGCAGAGTGTCGGGGTCCGGCCGCGTCGCCGCCCGCCTCGGATGTCGGCCATCGCGGTCCCGAGCGACCGTCTGACCCGCTGGCGGCGCGTGGGAGTCCGCGAGGAGAGCGGCGCGAGCCGAGTGTGCCGAGACTGCAACGGCGGGCCCGCACTCGACACTTCTCGCGGGCCACATGTGTCGAGGCAGATTGCACTCCAACAGCTTTAAGCCGTGTATTCACTAGGGGACAAATCGCGAAACATTCCGCGCGGCAAGTCGCATCAACGTCTACGCTCATGATTCGGGGACAATGACGCGGTCATCTGACGTGTACACACCGGGACTCGCACATCACTTGTCTCGGAAATGTCGCCCGGTGAGATTATGATGACAACTGCGTATCTATTTATTTTAAGGAGTTTATCGAAACGTAAGAGGAGAAAAAGGTGGTGAGTGCGAAATTATTTACTGCAAAGAGAAAGAAGGATGGATATTCTATGCGATCTTCGAATGTCTGACGGATCTTTTGTCAATTTCACTCGAATGACAACAACTGTTTTTGATAATTTATTACAAATAATCGGGCATCGCGTCATTTTATTTTTATATATTTTATATGATATTATTATCACGGTTTGAAGTGTCCCACAAAATTGTACGGCTTTGGTAGAGCGCGATGAGTTGGAGAACCGTTTTTCGTTTCCCCACATCAATGTCATGTTGACGGATACATCGCATGCGCATTCACTTGTAAACGTACCACGTGGTACTGACGCGCAGCGAGATGTCGCCGTGAGCTCGCTCGGGTACCGTGCGCATGGCAACGTTGCCGCGGCACGTAGAAATGCCCCGCTATGTTGTGCGCGACGTTGCAACATTGTATAGACTCTATGCCGCGCGTGATGTTGAGAGGCAATTTGTCCCCTAGTGAATACATGGCTTTATGTCTCAAATTGAGATAAATTATAGAAGTCGCACAGAGAGGAAGCTATTTTTATATGAGGAGCGTGTATGCAAGTCTCTTACATAACGGCCCAGAGCTTACAAACTGTATGAGCTGACGAGGCCCCAGTATACGACTTTCGTATTTGCTCTCGATTTGATAAATTTAACGGAAACTTATTAAATCATTTTGCAAAACCCATAGCTAAAAAGGCCTTTAATCAATTTTATTATGATAGATCCACTTACTCTTGAAACATTTCCTTAAAAAAATATGAACAAATATATTGTTATAACATCAAAAAAATTATAACCCCGAAACACTATTTTGGTTTCATGCAATAGAGTCATCTTTGGTACACTTAATCTCTATATGTTCAAATAAAGACCATATATTCTATTTACAAATTGATTGTATAAAGTTTGAAAAAGAAGTGATGCTATTCAGACATTAATATTTTTCGACAAGTTGTTAAATATATCGTTTTAAAAAAAACAAAAATTAAACGTTCCGTTTCCTATATTGCAGTATCCATAAAACCATTAAAACATCGATTATTTTAATTAAATTTTACATGCGTGCTAAGAAAATTTCACTTTCATTAATATAAAAGTATTCGAAAAATTATACCTCATACTCAAGAATTCGAATCTTAACCGGGGCGCCAGCGCCCCTTTGTGGGCGTTTTGGAGGTCTGGTGGGGCGTTTTTAAATTTTTAACCTTTAATATAGAAAAATAAGCTCATTCACGAACTATGCACACTGATACACTTTTACACTTTCTTTAGGCGCTTTGATTTTTTAATTACTTTTAAATAAACTATACTTTTACGCGCAAAAATTTAAACCGAGGCATAATACTCAACGTTTTTTTGACATAAAAGGCAATAAATACGTAATGTTTTTAAAAAGAATTACTTTTTTTCATTTATACTTCTCTTAAAATGTATGCTCATTTTTTAAAATATTGTATTTAGCCGCATTGTGAGCTGTCATTAAAAAAAAATTGCGATGTCGATAAAACAGTGTACTATGTTGGTGGAAAAAAAAAAACAAAATTGTTGACATAACAGCTATGCTGGATAAAGTTATCAAATAAATATTTGACATAATAAAAAATAAACTTTTAATGTCGTTTCTTTATTCACAGAGCAACACAAGAAGGTTTATTTTCTTTAATTTTGTCAATCCCTAAATAGTTTAAAAAAATAAACTCACATACGTTTATTAATACATAACCAACCTCTCGGAAAATGGGTTGGTACCATCTGACTGCCAACTCTATCGCCGCGCGCGCTCATTGGTAAAATTAAATAGTAAATTAATTTTAACGAAACCACTCCCACAGATTGCAGGAGAGGAAAGATGTTACACATCAAAAACAATTATTCTCGCACTTACATTGAATAATTTCTGAAATGGAATGTAACACGTTTGTACCTCACAAGTGTCCACAAATCACTTAGGTACTGCCACCACAAAATGCTACTCTACTTTCAATCAAGTATTAGATGCAACTGATACCAACATAAAACACGAGTAAACTTTCTGATTAGTTCTTCTTACAAACCGCAACGTGTCGTCTCTCGTTTCCCGGTGTCGAGTTTCGAGTGTGAACCGCCTTCACTGCTGACCCGCAATCATTTACTTGGTTTTGTCCGTTTAAAAATGTCGCGAAATAATCGCGAAAAATGCCAAAACACTCGCCAGCCACCGGGTAAGGGCACCGTCCCGAAATCGACCGACTTTTTCCAAGAGCTTCCTCTGAATTTCCAAAAAATGTAACATGTGCCGTAGAAAATGCGCGGCGTGCGAATCGTCCAGATCCAACGGCCAGCGTCCTTTTCTCTCCCGAGGTGTTTGCGGGCCGAGCGAAGGGGATGACCGCTCTGTGTAAGGTGCAAGGTTAAATATTCCTCCGTTGGCCTTTGCATTCGTTGGTCTTGTTTGAGGTTAGGTTCGCTTTTTGAGTGCGTTCGAGTGGTATATGGACTGTGGGAACCGACTAACTATTGTTATAAAGGTATTTATCTGTTTTTATAAGTTGTTTAATCTTTATTTTTGAAATTGCTATAGATTAAACAAAGCAGTAACATCTTTGAATTGTGCCATTGTTTGTTTGTATAGTTTCAACAATGTTTATCCTTATGCGCGCGATCACAATAGCCAATTTTTAATAGCGAATTTTAACATGTCCGCTTCATTCTTACTAACGCATTATATTATATAGGTAAACATAAACAAAAATAATATAATGTATTTCTCCTTTTTTCTCTTATTTACTGCGCACAAATTATAGCACTGGACTTTTCAACTGCCCAAGATTTTTTTATTGTGCAGTTTGACGCCCAGAGTGATCCAAAAATTAAAGGAAACATTGTTTTTTACGCTCACTTAAATTTATATAACCTTATTTTTTTGTGTATTTTCGTGTATAAATTGTGTATAGGTCAATCATTCTTGTGTATTTTTATTGTTTCCAAACAGCTGCAGCCTATGAGTTTATAATACTATTATATAATATATATTATATTATTCGTTTGCGGCGGTAGCTTGTGTTATATACAGCCATTTTTTAACATTATTAATTGGATTTACATCCAGTTTTCCTTATATTATATATGATTTAAGCTTTGTAAGAATATGAAATATCTTGTTTTTAGTTACTTAAATGAAAGTATATTTAACATTCATTTGATGAATTCGTTTTGCTGTCTTTATGGTGAGTATGTTAAAATATTTCCTAGAGAACGAATGATGAAAATGATGCCTTTATCTTGGGGCCGGTTGATTGATCATTAGTACCTAATAGTAAAGCAAAAAACAAGAATTTACGAAAGAAGGGTTGTTTGATTTAAAGGGGTGGTTAAATGCAAAAATCTATGCTTTTTTCTTAACTATTACTATTATTCAAACAACTGACCCTTTAAGCGTAAAATTGCAAAAAAAAAATGTGATTGCTCAAATGGTGTAGGATTGTGTAAAGAGCAGACAAACTGATATGGTATTTTTTTATATACAATGTTACTGTGCTAGTTTACAATACGTTACAGGTAGATGTCTGTCTATTCATTAATTAAGAGTCAAAAATGTTGCAACATCATAATCATGTCCTTAATATGAATAGTTATAGAAATAAGCGACTTCAAAATTTGTATTTTTTTCAATATTCATTAAAACGTCGACTATCATGAAAGTAGTATATGGCGAATGTTAAAAATTCATTATGTACTTGAATACAAATCAAATAAAATTATTAATACCTCGCAATTTAGATAAGTCATAAATATTTTTAACCCAATAGAACTTTGAAATAATTTATCCCAGTAGTAACTGATAAGGCGACTTGAGGCTTGAGGCATTCGAGATGTGGATCTACAGAAAATTCTCACAATAAGCTGGATGTACAGAGTTACATATACATGTTATGGTTCGGATGAATAAAAAAAAATAAGTTATTAAAACAATAAAAATCCGAAAACTTCAATATCTAGGACATGTGATGAGACATCCAGAGAAGTACGAGATCTTGCATCTCATAATGCAGGGAAAGATTGCCGGAAGTCGGGGCCCTGGAAGAAGGAGGACTTGATGGCTGAAAAACCTGAGACAGTGGTTTGGCCAGTCTACTGTGGAGCTGTTCCGGGCCGCAGTAAACAAAGTCCGCATAGCCAACATGATAGCCAGCATTCGTTAAACGGACAGGCCACGAGAAGAAGAAGAAGAAGTAATTGATATAAGTACATTGATTTTTCAACACATGAATCTATTTGCTAAGTATTGTAAACTAACTCTGTTTAAATGCGATATTTCCATATTATGCGTTATTCTTCGATTATGTTACAAAAAATAATATTTTTAAATAGCTTTAAAACTGATGCCTCCAATATTTTCAAGGCATGCCTTGTGTAGCGAATATGCCTCTGAATATAGACTGTATATTATTGAAAATTTGCTATAAACTCCGTGGTTGTATATTCCATTTTAGAGTCGTTCTTACCTGGCGGATAACATTATGCTTCTTCCATTGTGAAATCAAGACTTTAAAAATCCTCAAAGTCTAAAAATTCTCTATACATCACTAGTACGAAGTATATTGGAATATTCGTCAGTTATTTGGTCACCTTATTACACAACACATATTACGAGAATCGAGAGAGTGCAGAAAAAGTTTCTACGTATTTTGTCATACAAAGCTGGTCAACACAATAACCTTCACAGCTACGAAGATCGTCTTGCCTTTTTCAAGATGCACAAACTTGAGTCCCGACGAAAAATATCCGATCTCATTGTGCTACACAAGATTCTCAGCGGAGCTATTGATTCTCTCTGTCTATCTGATATAAATTTGCATGTTAAACCCCGTATAAGAAACCCGGAGTTCTTCAGAATAAGTCAGCACACTAATAATGTCGGTTACTTTTCTCCCATTACAAGGTTGTGTCGCACATATAATTTGTATTGTGCTGACCCTAACATTGATGCTGATATTCTTGCAGACACGTTATCTTCGTTCAAAAACTCACTCATACACAACATCCATTTTCTAAACGACGACATGAACCTATAGATCCATTAAATACTAATCGCACTACACTCAAACACAAATATATAATATACATACATGTGAAATATAATTAATTACAAAAATACATGTTACTAGAGCGTGCCGAAGACACTTGTAATTGGGATAATGGGCATAGTCTTCACTATAATGTTTATTATCTGAGTGTCATGTACCCATTATCCTGCTAGTGTCTCTAATAAATAAAATAAAAAAAATAAAAAACTCTTCTCAGCATATTCTGCCAAGATTTTTTTTCAATACATCAACTACAACTCTTACACACAATTATTGCATCTTTTCAACCGATTGCGACTGCGCAATTGACACGATCTATTCAAAGATGTTCTATTACAAGATTATTTTATTTTGCTGTCGATTCATGTTCGTAAGGGCCTTGCGTCACTTGTTACCTTTGAGTTATATAAATCGTCGACCGATACAATTTGTCTCGCCGGTGCGATCCGTAGACTCGAATGGCGACATTTTTTCGAGAGGTGATTTTTCTCCAACGCGTGGGAATACACGATACACTTTTACTTATTTATTTTATATCTTTAGATAACATTCCGGTTTTTAAAGATAACGTACCCGGATAAAGTGTTATGTGGACGGCTTATCTATGTTCTGCTCAAGAAGTGTTGCGTCAATTTTGGATAAATGATTATTTCTTGTTGAACGAATCAAGTACATACAAGTACAAACAAAATCAATGTATGAAATGCGAAAGCTAAGAAAAGTTTGTTGAACATGGTCTATTTTCCACGGATGCTGGGCAGATAAATAAAAATGCCTCTGTAGAGGTTCACGGAAACTTGTATAAGTTAATATTTAATTTATTGGAAGGTAGTAAGGCACATAGAAATTTTTACTGAATTAACAATAAACAATATTAAAAAATTAAATAACAAGTCTCCAGACAGCAATTTTAGCTGGTATAAAGAAACATTAAGAAAAAAAATTAAATACAGTGCATAACACGCGCATTGTTTCGATGTGTTAAGTTCACGAATACCAGAGGGGCGTATCCAAAAACTTTACACAAAGAAACAATGCGCGTATTACAGCAAGCTTATATGAAAAGCCCTCTATACTCAACACATATATTAACTATCGATACATCGATTTGTTGAACAGTTTATCTCATCCCCAACACAAGTGTTTTCAGTTGTTTATGGAATAGATTCACATTATGTTATTGGAAATTCCATTATAAAACTCGACTGCAGTACATAGGAATCGATGTCTTTCTCTATCTTATATAGTTTCTTGTTCTTATGTATTGTCTATGTGCTCCACTATTCTGGTAAAGGATGATACTCGTTTTTTGTAATATATTCAACTGTTATCTATCCTATCAAACTGATAAATTCATAACAGAATTTTGAAATTAAAAAATCCTTATTATTTTTATTCCTTTTTTTATTCTAAATTGTACTAAAAATAAAAATTAAAAAGGAAATAATAAATTCAACGTCCGTGGTTTTTTATTTGTGATTGTATAAATTAATAAATTATAAAATGTAAAATTAATTTTTTTTCAAATAGAAGGTTGAGTTTTAGCTTATTAATTTTACGACACTTAATAATATGCGCCTTTAATATATGGTTTCTCGTAGCTAGTAACAAAAACTTCGGGAGAATCTTCTTTATACAATTTTGAATAGAAAATATTGTTGATGAAATGTCGACAGTTTAGAGCATAAGCAACATCAAATTTTGCATTCTTTTAAAAAGTAACTTATGTCGAATAGTAAAAATTCATTCGCTCTGATACAAGTCAAATTCAATTATTTAAAGCGTACGGAAATTTACGCACGTATTAGTACAAACACAAGTAGAAATCATAGGGATATAAGTCAGGTGAATGGGTAGGATAATCTGATGGTGTAAACTTTTTTCGACCAGAGGAAAGAATGGTAAGAAAGATATACAATACAATTGTTGATGGCGCCAGAAAGAGAGGGTGACCGCGGATGACGTGGCATGACCAGATTAACCAGATACTGGAAGATGGTCCCGTTAGAAGCCTCAATAACCGGTGAGCTTGCATGCGAAGATGTACGAATGTGGATGAGGCGAGAGTTGTATGTCAGGACAGAAGAGTGTGGCGCTCTATCCTTTCTGCCTACCCCCACGGGGAAACTGCGTGATGGTAAGTTAGTTAAGTCTTTTATATTGAGAGCACTTGGCCGCTAGAAATGTCGATTGCCCATTTTAAAGCCAAAGAGCACGTGCAGATATAGACACCTCGCAATAGCTACTAACAACTGACTTTATCTGCTTGAAATTTACGCACGTATTAGTGCAAACACGAATACCTTCGTGATTTCGATACAATCGCGTCACGGGCGACACTGCGGGGCCATTCCCGGAATTAAATTGTTACACCTCGTGTGCAGTGTTACGGGAGTGAATGGTAAAAGGGGCATGTGAAAAATCTGTCCGTCCGTAACTTCGTGTAACGTCCGTAATATCATATATATTACGGCTAAAAAAAACAATTAAACTGCTGGAGATGGGGCTTGAACCCCGGGCCTGCAAACCCGAACCGGCCGCTTAACGCATTTTGCTACCGCTGGTAAAAAGCTATTATAGATATATACTAGAACTTAGCAAAGACCTGAACCAATTTTCCGTCATTTTTGACAGGTTACAGGCTGGTGAAATGAGAATCCGCCTCCGCATCAAAAATTTCAAAAATACATTTTTTTTAAATATTCTTTATTCCTATTATTCCTATTCTTTCTAGTTTTTGAACATTCTATATGCAATATGATAAGGTTTATGACATTGTCACGTATTATAGCTTGTTGGTCTTGTGGTTAGGACTCTCGCTTCGTGATCCAAAGGCCGCAGGTTCGAACCTCACTCCAGACCAGCAAGTTAACTGAAATATTGATGTGACACGCATTCCGTGTTCGTAAAATAGCATACATTTTTTTATTGATCACCATTTTTTTGTTTGTCGCATAGTGAAAAGAAACGTACACGCGAAATTAGTCCAATTCTAGATTTCATTATTCATAAAACCTCTTCAATATGTGCAATCTGTCGCTAGATGTTACGTGTGTCGCGGGAATGCTACGTTACTTTCTCATTTAAGTCTTATTTTCAGGACATGGCTGATTGGGTATCTGTGTGTTTCAATTGTTTTATTTTATCCTCCCTTTTTTTTAAAAATAAATTATTTATTTTCGACGTTGAAAATTGGTTTTACGGAAACTCCGGACGTAGATGTACAGCGGACAGTAATGGTCGCAAAGCAATATGGTTTACACAGTACAATCGTTTTGGCAGTTTAAAAAACTAACCCATAAAAACCAAGTTTTTATTTAACTCCCTTTCTTTGTAAATTAAGCTTACCATCATGTAATTAAATAATTGATTGACTGAAAATGAAACATGTCTAGAAAAATATCTATGTTAAATGTTAAAAATATCTCTTTATCTACATTTGAATTTTCTTTTCGTTTTATTTCCTCTTGCATTCCTTTTGGCGAATGAAAATCTTAACTATTAAAGACGAATTAAAACATATAACACAACACTAAACTTACAGGAATTTAATGTATTTCGAAAATGTCAGATGTTTTGAGCTTTGATAAGACACATCATGCTTTGAAGATTAAATTCTAAAAACATTTGTCAGTCAATTTAATCAAGATTTTGATAGATTCAATTATGAGCAATATCGAACCTTATGAATTTCCAGCGTCAAATGATTTAAAATATTCTGAATCAGATTTGAGTAATGTAGCCGAAATCTAAAAGAAATTAATTATTATTTGATTTCTTGAACCAATTGTCATAAATTTTCTAAATTCGTAGTGAAGTACATATTATACCGACGGAGTAATTCAAATTTTAAATATTCCGTGACGTCATCAGGCCGCCGTTGTAATAATCAAACTTTTCTGTAATGATTCCAATTTGAAAAAACGCATTAAAAATTCTAAAAATGCAAAATTATACTATAATTATTAGATTTTTTTAATGAAAATTTGATAGATCATTCTGATAGATCGCCACGAGTCTGCTTGCAAAGTTTCAGCTCGATTGAAACACGGGAAAAGGGTTAAAAATCGATCCAAAGTTTTTGCGTCAATCAATCAATCAGACGCCACGAGTTAAAATAAAGTGAGTAAAAATGGTTCCGTGACATTCTGGATAAGTCTGAAATGGAACAAAATAGACTAGTCATAATGTCGATTTGACATGTTTGAATGCAAAATACTGCCGGTCAGACTACACCGAG
This sequence comes from Agrypnia vestita, assembly GCA_016648135.1. Taxonomy (NCBI): domain Eukaryota; kingdom Metazoa; phylum Arthropoda; class Insecta; order Trichoptera; family Phryganeidae; genus Agrypnia; species Agrypnia vestita. Next base: position 125,218 of record JADDOH010008665.1, on the reverse strand, counting down.
TTCATTTTGCTGGTTCGAAATATAAAAATGTCCGATTCCATAATAATCTAATTTTAATGTTGTTATAAAAACACGTGTTAACTTTAACGCAGGAACCATTCCACGATGTGTTAAATCGTCATATTTTTTTTGCTTATAATTCGAATAAGCTCACAAAAAACATGTTTCTCCACCCGACGGATTAAAATGTTTGTTTTTTTATTAGTCAACAATTGAAAAATATCTTGATGGCGAAATAATGACCGAGTTCGTTGGCATGCTAAACTCACCGCACGTACGGAACGCTTACATCTGCCACTTTGTTCGCGGATTCTTTTTATCGTTAGACTTCATCTATTTTTTTATGTATGCGATTATTTACTCAATCTTTAAGGGGGGGGTAAGGTTAATTCGTACAAAAAAAGACATGTTTTTGTGAATTTTTTGTGACGACACAGTTAAAATTTCTTTATTAAAACCAATGATACATTAAATTATGACATTTGATGAATATTGTGTAAAATTTTCAAGACGAAATATTAAAAAATACGGCAATGGCAGCAATTATTCGGACGTGTCTCGGAAAAAAGGAGAATTGCGGTGTCCCATCATAACTTGGTGCTAGATCATCTGAAATCATAAAATCAAAGTTCATTCGTTAGATAATAGGTTTTCCCAGGTAACGCTGGGAGGATTTTTTGAAATTTCAATTTTTCAATTTTTTGGAACACTTTGAAGGGAAAAACGCCATTTTTTGCGAAAAATATCGACTAATTTGTTATTAAAAAATAAAAATTAATAAAAAATTTGAAAAAACTCTACAGCGTTACCTCGTAAATTATGTACAGAAATAGTGTTCAAAATTTCAAAAGGATCGGTGCGGTAGTTTTGAAGTTATGATGGACACCGACTTTGAAAACGTGAGATATGGGGAAAACGCTTTAAAATTTTGCACACTGTCAAATTCAAAATAAAACTCAACACTTATTTTATACTTATATACATAATCGTCGATGCCATGTTCACACAGCAAAGAGCTTTCATCATAAGCATCTTTTTGTCCTTGTCTACGCAAAACTCTTCCAATACCATAGCACGTCCGGTAGTCCTCAGGTGAGCGCGTCTCTTAGCTGCCCGAGCAGGTATAGAAAATCAGTCTGAGCATCGCTCAAATGTTCATAATTTCGTCAATTTTGCTCCGATTGACTTGAAATTTTGACATAATATTCTTGCGATGTTATACATTCATTTAAAAAAATAAAAATAAAATGCAAAAAAAAAAAGTTAAAAACCTTACCCCCCCCCTTAAGCGAAAAAATTCAATAGCAATAATATTGTGTTCAACGACTAGCGCCAACCGCGTGCGTACACATGAACTATCTCTGTACACTACACAGCAATAATATTTAATACATTATTAAGAGGTTACACCACAAATGTTATTTGTTTGCTTTAACTTAAAGTTTTAAGATGTAGCACAATATTTTGGGTCATCAATGAACTTTGTCATTTCACTCAAACCCTGGCGGTAAGATTATCTTCGCCAGCTGCGCGCTTTACGTTTGCAGGACAGCACATAACTCGGCCATTTTGAAATTTGTAAACTGCATTGTTACGGAAAAACACGGAAAAAAAAATACCGTAAACAATGATAATAAAAGCGAATTTTACATGTCCAATTATTACGTCATTTTTTTTTTAATTTAAAATTTTTTTTTTGATTCGTACCCGTAACCCCTCAGTTACGGTTTCTCATCCTAAAGTGTTTTAAATGAAATTATCAAGATACAAGTAGTTCTTCATGACCTCGTAATTTCCTGGAAAGGGTATTTATTAATCATTTTAAGATGATGTATGCAATATACGACCGACTTCTGAAGAGAAAGGTTTTTCGAATTTCATTATTTCATAAAACCTGGTTTTAGAAAGAAGAAGACAAATTTTATTTTCTTTCGTTTGTCTTTTCTTCTGTACGTGCGTATGTCACTGAACTCCTAAACGGCTGGGCCGATTTAAATTAATTTTTTTGTATGTGTTCGAATGGGTCCCTGGACGGTTTAGATTCACAACTGGACCCGGTAGATGGCGCTGCAATCCGGTTCAAGGATTTGTGCCACCCAAACGAAAAGCCACGTTCGGGGAGGAAACCGCCTGTCGGTTTCGCTAGTTTAGTATAAAAATTATATTACAAAAAATACAGTAAAATAAATCCTAAGTAATTGATTCAACTTTGTATATTATCAAATTTATTGAAAACTTAAAAATTAAACCACAATGATAAACTAATTTTACTAAAATTCGTATTTTTTTCATTTTATTTGGTGTTCCTCTTGAGGGTATATTAAAAAAAACTAACCCATAAAAACCAAGTTTTTACAATACTCCCTTTCGCTTTAAATCAGGTTTCGTGTCTATAAACGCGTCGGGCTAATTACTCATATAGCATGACTCCAATTTATTAGATCATTTTTATCGTCGCCACGAGTCTGCCTGCAAAGTTTCAGCTCGATTTGATCACGGGAAAAGGGTTAAAAATCGATCCAAAGTTTTTTCGTCAGACAAGCGAGCAAGCAGACGCTACGAGTTAAAAGAAAGGGAGTAAAAAACACAAAACTGATTGTACCGAGGATTGTTCGAAATTTCGTTACATTTCAAACCACCACCCTCTCATTATGTTGCCAGTCAAGAATAATCATTTTACTTTTTCCTTCATTCCTTCGTTCCCATTTCGCTTCCGACAATTTAAAGAACTCTTGAATACCGTCAGAAATATTTGAGAAAACAAAAACGTGTAGTTACTGAAATATAATATTGTAACATTTTAAAAATTACAGATTTGAGGTTTAGATACCGAAATCGTATAAAATATCCGTATTTATTTCAGTGCCTAAATTTTAAAAGTTTCTGGTATGTATTAGTGATGGATCTGCTCTGTACTCACTACTACAATGTAGTACTACATTACATTGAAGTGCACACTTCGCACGTTTTGAAGTGTAGTGCACACTACATACTACAAACACAAATATTACACTTCATTTCAAAGTGAACACTACAAAGTACATACACTTCAAAGTTACCGAAAGCACGAGAAACATACTTAAAATAGTGCATTTTTTACGTGAAATTTTTGGGAAGTTGATGTAGATATATGAAAAAATCTCTGGAAACTGTAACAACCCCCCCCCCCCATGGTTTGAAAAATTTTGGGACCCATGAAGAAATTTTTGGGAAGTTGATGTTTTTGGAATCGAATGAAGAAAAATCTGGCTGGCGACCTTTTTCATTTCATTACTTCACTTCATTAATATTACAATTACTTCACTTCAATTACTTCACTTCATTTCGTAGTACTACAATTACTTCACTTCAAGTAGTTTTTATTACAATTGTAGTGTACACTTTGTAGTCTTCTTTGTGTGTGTGTTGTAGTCTTCATTTTGAAATGTAGTTTTTCCCTTCGCTAGTATGTATATTTAAAAACGATACCTCGAACCCACATGACCAACATTGATAGTAGCCTCATGTTAAAACATTTTAAATTAAAATGCGTGCGTGTGAAATAGTTTTCGCCTCGCAGTACTTTGAAACCCGCATAAACGTCCATTGAATATTTATCGATTTAAACGCTTTTGAATTATGTGTTTTCGATACTCCTGAATCATTTTTATGACGCGTGATAAATCTTCCACAACGATCGTTGATCTGTTGAATACACATTTTTAAATAATCTTTAATATAATTTGGGAGCTAACCGAACGCCGCGATTGAAGTTCAACTATGCACTGCTCGTCCAAGACACGAATTACAGAAGTTACGCACTCGCGAGCACGTAGCCGGGTCGCGGTAAGTGTTGCACGTTACCACATATTAAATCATTGCGTTTGCCTTTCAATTACATATTATTATTTCACACCAAATTTTTTCATCGATAGCTTTTATTATAAATAAAAGCCGGGCTTTGTTTATTATTTACTATTGTAGGTAAATTTAAAATGAATCTTAACGTCTAATGCTTATTCATGTAGCAGTAAGTATCCGTGAGATATTTCAAGACAAGATTAACTGTGCTATTCTGAAAATAACAATATGTGGATGTCAGATCTTTATCCCAATCTTGATAGGTATGTATAACTTGTATTGCCGCCAATTACGATGTTTTAAGTTTGACATGTTTGAAATTAATGTAAACGATTGTTGAGTTATTCACAATTACAATAATGAGCTCTCTTATTATTATAATACAACACATCAATATTCTTACTATTTTCAAACTAAGCTAAAGCCTTGTGCTTTGAATATAGAACTAACTTGCTAGTCTGGATTGACATTCGAACCCACAACCTTTGGATCACGAGGCGAGAGTCCTAACCACATGACCAATAAATAAGCTTCTCTTAATTGAATTCATTAATTTCAAACCTGTCAAACATAAGTCGTCTTAGAAACGGAATCACAATATTATTCAATAACTGTCAAGATTCAGAAATAGCAATATTGCTCAGTTCAGATTACGGATGAAAAACAGGTGTTTTTATCATTAATCATCATCATCAGTCTTGGCTCTACAACCCATGGTGGGTCTTGGCCTCCTCAAGAGTCTTCCTCCACTCATCTCGGTTTATTTCCAGCTCTCTCCAGTTCCAAAGCTCCAAGGCAGAGATGTCTTTGAGGACGTTCACATCTTAATTTTGGTCTTCCTAAGCTTCTTCGTCCTGTCGGTCTTGAGTTCAGCAATGACTATTTTTTATTACATTTTCATTGCATAATATTTTTATCATTGCAGCGGGAATATTGGCTAAGATTTTTTAAATATTATATTTTATTTCAATATTGTTGGATCAACAACATTAAGAACTCTGCGGCTTCCGTTCTATATTGTATGGAATAAATTGTAAATATAATTTAATAATATTGGTTGAGGAAAAAAAGCATGATTCAGAAAATAAAAACCTATTTTCCTAGCAACCTAATACTTTCTCCCAGTGGCATACCCAGGATTTTGTCTTGGCGAGAGGCGGCTCAACTATAAGAATTCATTATGTGGTTGTAGATATGTATTTTATACAGTGTGTCTCGGTAGCGAAAACTTGACAAGAGGGTTCCTGCCTTTATAATGAGTCGAAAATGTTGGGGCAACCATGACCTAATAACAATAGTTATAGAGATATACATGATCAAGGTTGCATTTATTAAAAATATTTCTGACTTATTTTTTGCAAAAAGTTGAACTATCATTACAGTAACGTGTACCTGTAGAGTATGAAAAATTTATTCGCTTCGATACAACTTAAATAAAAACCTTGTTAAATGGTTTTTATCATTTTATTCGACTAGGGCGAGCATCAAGACCACTATTGGAACATTGTGTTTCTGTAATAAAATTTCAATTATTTATATCAATCGTTGCAAATTGGTTATAAAATATAAATAAAATATTTTTATTTATATATATATATATATTTTTTAATTTGTTGGGGGCTAAGGCTACCTAGATCCCCCTGCTTGGTACGCCACTGCTTCTCCAATACAACTTTGAGTAATGTTCCTATCTCCGATAACTAAAAACGAATGTACGTTCTTACTTTACATTTAGGTTACTCCGTCAAACGAACAAAATCACATTAACATAATTGTGATCTTAAAAAGTGTCGGGGGCAAAGTACGCCTCACTCTCGGAGCTGATGCGGTCGGACCAGATGCGCGCGCACGGCGCAGAGTGTCAATCGCGCGAGTGGTTCTGTTAAAAGTCAGTAGTTATTCCAAGGGTTTCCATATTTGACCTCCATTCATTGTTTCAAGTGTATTTTGTGAAAGTGTTCTTCCCGAAATACCTACTCTTATTACGAAATACTACGTCACGTTGTCACAGAAATCGATTTTTTAACAAAATATTGTTTTTACTTATGTGGCAACACTAATTTATCTCTATAAGTCTCGCTACCTCGTTGTTGAAGCGCCACAGGACAGACTTTCTCTTGTATTTTTGTGCATACTATAAACACTCTCTCATCTCGTCACAGCCGGACAACTGTGTTGGTGGCCAATTGATTGAATCGAGTGTTTGGTGAGGTGACATCTGGAAGGGCGCCGAGAGACAAAGGTGAGTCCGTTCCTCGCTTTCTCGACCAATACAGTCCATTTCTCGTCTCGCCATTCCTCTTAACCTTCCTATTCCTAATCCCATTTCCCGCCATCCCCCACGTACGCTGCGAATCGCGTCGCTTTCACCTACCGTACCCTGTAATCAGATCTTTCTTATGCAACCATTGCCATACACCATGATCGTTGCTTATTTGTCAATAGCGTGGTTGGAAGGAAACGAAAAAGCTGCAAAAGTGTATGAAAATGTGTGAGTGAAGATCTAGTACCGGAATGCGAAGTGTGTTCTCGTCGAACTTCGCTGATCATTATTTTAGGTGCAGCTCCTCGAAATAGTGGGACCGCAGACTTCCAGAACCGTTGCCCTAGATTTTTCAGTCTGGTCTTCCAGGATCTCTTCTGCTAGCAATTTTGCAGTATCTGGTATGTTTTTGATTTGGCTATAATATATTAAGGATTATATTTCATTGATCAAAAATTGAAAACTGAAGCTGGTGTTTCTGATTCAGATGATTTTTTATTTAAAAAAATTAAAACATTTGTTTATTACACAGATTCACTGCACAAGAATTTAATCAAAGCATCATTCTTTAATTCACACTAATTTTCACTAGAATATTCCACACCTTCTATAATTCGCTTTATACTTTTGTCTAATGGCAAGGTCTTTCTACTGTGGTTCGCACTAGTTCACTTATCATTCGCACGTAAGTACCCACTCTGGGCTTGTCTCTGGTAAAACGCCTTTCGATGGTCGCTCGTCGAAATAACTATGGATATTCCCCCCAGTTCGCCCGTCATCGCTTATATACAACAATGTCGGTTCGCGATACATCGAGAATGTTCGACTGATTTCTCACACACATCTTCTTTCTTTCTTTCACATTTCCAGCGACTACGATACTTCGAGAACAGTTTAATTGATTCTAAATTCATGTATGTAGAATGTTCAGAAGACTTCGGTAATGTGTAATTACTCTTGTTTCAGCTTTTTGTGACACAAAAGTATTTATCTTTGTTTTTTTAATGAGAGCTTAGAAAAATAAGGTTGCGCCTTATGATCGATATTATACGGTATGTATTTTTGGTGCCATTAAGTGTTTATACGATCTGCAAAGTTCAAATTGTTCTTTTTGATGTTGATATTTATTTAGGGCTCAGAATTGGAGCTTATAAATAAATAAATTTAGGGCTTACGACCTATCGTATCGTAGATATCTCATTTTCCATGACTACATCTGTACTTGTTAGTTATCTCACTCAACCAACAATCAAAACATATGCTAATCAATTATTTAAGCCCAATTTGACAAATACTAGTAATCTTTCAATACAGCTTTTCAAATATGTTTAAATATTATAAAGTTGTTGGCAAAGACGTCAAGTAGCTCGTATCTGTTTGCTAGTCTAGGAAGCCTTTGCAGTGGGGAATTAAAGACGTAGTTGGTAGCTGCAGTATCCTGCAAAACCTGCACAGTCGATAGTAAAATTTATTATTTTGCGTAAAAAGAGAAAGTCCATCACTATTCATCTATAATACATCTTGATTAATGATGTCCCCTGGGGATAAAATCCACTATTGGGTTCGTTCTTGAAAATTTTGATCATACTCAAAAAATTCTGAAATTTACTCAAATTTGTGCTTTAAAATTAATTCATTACTAATCAATTAATGTATATTATAGATATCTCACAGAGACGAAACTGTATTTCTTATGGGAAAGTAGGTATAGAAGCCATTTGGGTGTACACAGGGCTTATGACCTATCTTACGGTTGGCTTTAGTGATCACTTTACACAATGTAACATTCGCCATTTCCACCCATGATAGAATATACCATGCTTACTAATTTTTGGAAGTTGGCGAATGTTACACTGTGTAAAGTGATCACTTAAGCCAACCGTAAGATAGGTCATAAGTCCTATGTACACCCAAATGACTTCTATACCTACTTTCCCATAAGAAATACAGTTTCGTCTCTGTGAGATATCTATAATACACATTAATTGATTAATAATAATGTCTCTGTGACAAAAATCCAGCAATGTTCTGAAAGATTTGAACAAACTCAAAATATTCTAATTCATTACTGTTCATTTAAATTACGCAGGCAAAAAATCAGCTTCGCGAAGCGATCGTCACGCGTAGGCCGGACCTTTATGAGGTGCTAAAGCGCGCGATACGCGAAGAACATACCCCGAACATACCCAATCCTCTTTACCCCCTCTCCGCCCGCTCGCAATCACTCTCCCGTCGTAAAGAGTTACGAGCGCTCGCCAAAGTAACTCCATTTTTAAGTTTAGTGTTTTCTGGCATTGCATTGTTCGCTTTACGGCCGCCGCCGTCCCGCTGGGCGCGGAACATTTTCGGGAAACGCTCTTTCCTAATTTATCTTTATTGGATTAGGGGGCGTAAAACCGAAATATCGAAAAATAATATAACCAATGGAAGTGTACCTTTTTATACCGCTCGTGATGGCGGGAAAACAAATGCGATTTGATCGGCGTGCTTGAATGTAAATCAAAAATGTGTGTCAAATTTATTTGCGTATCGAAATTTTCTGTATACAGGGTTACTTGGAAAACATTGATAACCTCGCATTACTATATTTCTACCTGGATTGTCAGTCGAAAATGTTAAAGCAGCCATGGTCAAGAGTTATGGAGTTATGCAAATCAGAGTTTGCATTTTTTTTATCAACATTCTGACTTATTTTTTACAAAACGTTGAATTGTCATTACAGTAACTTATATCTTCTTCTTCTTCTTCTGATTCATCTAGGACTGCGTCCTGTCATTGCTCGGAGCCTGTTCCTGGGATACAGATGTCCAGCTATTTCGCCATCTTTTATGCGGTCTTCCTGGGAGTCTGGTACCAGACGGCAGCTTGTTCGCTGCTATGCTCACTACTCTCTCAGTACAATACAGTACTCTCTCCACATGATCTCTCCAGTAACGTCTTCTAGATCTTCCCCATCGGACAATATCCTCGACGTCACAGGTCCTTCGTATTTCGGAATTCCTCACTCGGTCTCGGATTGTCAGTCCCGCAATGGGTCGGAGGGTCTTCATCTCAGTTATTCTTAGGAGATTTTTAGTTCTGGTAGTGTCAGCCCTTGTCTCGATACCGTACGTCATGATTGGGCGGACACAGGTCTTGTATATCTTCACTTTGCTCTCCTTGAGCATATGTTCGTTTCTCCAGACAGCATTTCTCAAGCATCCAGCAATAGTTGCGGCTTTGTTTGCTTGCTCTCTTACTTCTTCGTAGAGGTCGTTACTGCTGGATATCTCGACACCCAAGTACTTGAAGCTCGTTACTTGCTCTATTATTTTATCGTCAATTGCAAGCTCGCATGGTATTGGCAGTTTCGATGTTACCATGCTCTTAGTCTTAGCTACGGAGATTTTCATGTTGAATCTTTGTGAAGATATATGGAACTTATATCGATTACGAAAAATTCATTCGTTTCAATAAAAGTTAAATAAAATGATGAAAACCCTGCAGAAATTTCAATTGGAATGTTTTAGAAGGTTATTATTATTTTATTTGACTTGTATTTAAGGGAACGAATTTTTCATATTCGATATAAGTTACTGTAATGATATATGTAGAAATATTGAGAAAAAAATGCAAACTTTGATGTCGCATATCTACATAACTATTAATTCATGCATTTTAGACTAATAGCCGATTCTTAATAAAGTACTTTCAGGGTTTGCGTTTATTAGATGACAATACGTATATAAGGTGTAACAGAGCTAGTCCACAATACTTTACTGTTTGTTGTGGTGGAATCTTGTAATTGATTTTTCACCAAGTTCCCGACTAGCTAGAGCTCTGAAACTTTCAACATTTGCGTAAAGTAGATGACTATACATTATTAAATCATTTTCGACATGATTTGGTCACTATTCCGGTTAAAATTAATAACTTTCCATTGTTATTGAACATTAAATACCTACGTAGCTTCGAGATTCATCAATATTAGTATCAAAAAATGTTTCGATTTCAAATTTATTAATTTTAGTCGGCAGATTTATCGCGGCGGCGAGCCCGCGCATTTCAGACTACACAATTTAATTAATTCGACTTCTTGAGTATGAGGTATAATTTTTAAAATATTTTTATATCATTGACAGTGAAATTTTCTTAGTACGCATGTAAAATTTAATTAAAATAATCGATGTTTTAATGGTTTTATGGATACTGCAATATATAAAAAAAGTTTAATTTTTGTCTCTTTTAAAACGATATATTTAACAACTTGTCGAAAAATATGAATGTCTGTTTAGTTTAATTAATGTAATAGCACCACTTCTTTTTCAAATTTTATACAATCAATTTGTAAATAAAGTATATGGTCTTTATTTGAAAATATACGAGATTAGCGTACCAAAGACAACTCTATTGCATGAAAACTAAAATAATGTTTATAATTTTTTTGATGTTATAACAATACAATTTGTTCATTTTTTTAGGAAATGTTTCATCTATCATAATAAAAGTGATTAAAAGCCTGTTTAGCTATGGCTTTTGCAAAATGATTTAATAAGTTTACGTTAATTTTAGCAAAATCGCGAGCAAATACGAAAATCGTGTACTGGGGCCTCTTAACAAACATTTTCAATCTTCGGTACGCAGGAAACCGATACCAGCAATGTAGACCGTTGACACTTATTTCTGTAAAATGATTATCGACGTATTTTTTTAAATTTGCAACAACTTAGAATGCTTTGTACGCTTAGCACTTTGTGTATCTAGAAAAGCCAGATAACGTTTTCACAAACTCCATACATATGGGTCGTTTTGCAATGTTCGCTTATTTATGCGAGTTGATAACCTCGATTCGCAAGTGGCGACAATGGGGATCTATTGCAAGCCGCTGTGACGCCGCTAACCGCTGTATATTATTATATTACTTACAATATTAACGTATCTGATTTATGGGAAGCTGTAATACTTAACATAGCGTAACTAATAGAATTTATAAATGGTCGCTTATGAGGTTTTGATCCTGTGAGACGAAAGGCACGTGACGCGACTTTTGAGGTCACTGTAAATAAAACTAACCCATAAAAACCCAAGTTTTTATTGTACTCCCTTTCTCATTTCCTAGTTAAAACAGGTTTGGCGCTTACCCTACGCGTTGAACTCGAGTTGGGCGACGCTACGAAAGGAATAAAGAATTTCGAAAAATCTATTATTAATTTTTTTAACGAAAATTTGTTAGATCATTTTTATCGTCACCACGAGTCTGCTTGCAAAGTTTCAGCTCGACCGGATCACGGGAAAAGGGTTAAAGGGAGTAATAAGACGTCAGCGAAAGAGCGCGCCTAATTAATCACGAAAAAATTGGCGACGCTAGGCCCTGCGGGTGCAAACACGACCATATGATATTATTATATCGAACCTTTGCCAGCAAAAGGTCGTAAGCGCGAAAATCTCATTTTATAAAAGGATTTTTTAACACATCGCCAAGTAATTTACAGAATTAATACAAATTAAAATTGTAGATGTATCAATAAATTATAAATAATCTTAAAGTATTAATTAGAAAAAAAAACCGAAACGCTGAAGAGGACCTATTGATCAAATATAACTTTTTAATAAATATATTATAGATGTCTCACTTCAATTCTATTTTTATGGGAAAGTAGGTATGGAAGCCTTCGGGTGTTCATAGGGCTTACGACCTATCGTACGGCTGACTTAAGTGATCACTTGACACAATGTAACGTTCACCATTTCCAGCCATGATAGAATTCCATGTCTTTTAATTTTTTGGAAGTTGTATATATTTAAATTATACATGTTCCGTAAGTGTTGCAACAATCCTTAGCGCGACCGGCGTCCAAAGCTTTTTCATTCCCCTTAAAAGACCACAGATGTCACTAATGAGATGTCTATTTTATGATTTTTGGAATTTTTAGCAATATCCTTTATATGTGTAATATGATTCTTCCGAATTATTAGCATTACACTAGAATACTCCTGGAATATTATTTCAAATTTTTTAAACTCGTTTTATGTTACTGCAAGAAGATATTGACTGTCTGCTCAACTGGAGCTGGTGTTCCTCTATAAGTAAGGTAAAGGGCTAGGTTGCACAGGCAATTGCAACTCTTTACCATGGTAGTAGTGCTTGCGTGTGAATTAACGGGGTATTCACATCGTGGTTTGATGTTACAAAATAAGTCAAACAGAGATGCTTTTCAACTTACATGGATAATTAAGCCATGTATTCACTAGGGGACAAATTTTCCCTCAACAGCACGCGCGGCATAGAGTCTACGTGACGTTGCAACGTTGTGCACTGTTCCGCGACGTCGCGCACAACATAGCGCGGCATTTCTACGTGCCGTGGCAACGTTGCCATGCGCACGGTACCCGAGCGAGCTCACTGCAACATTCCGCGGAGCGTCCACGGAGAGTACCACGTGGTATGTTTACAAGTGAATACGCATGCGCTGTATCTGTCAAGATGACAATGCGGGGAAACGAAATCGTTCTTGAACTCATCGAGCTGTATCGTTCGAAGATCGCATAGAATGTCCGTCCTTCTTTCTCTTTGCAGTAAATAATTTCGCATTCTCCTCTTTTTTCTCCTCTTACTTTTCGATAAACTCATTAACATAAACATATACGCGGCTGTCATCATAACCTCATAGGGCGATATATTTCCGCGACGTGTGGAAAATAATAATTATTTGCAAAAAGGACCTTGTTTTTAATAATATTCAATTTACTACAGTAAAACCTCGTTAATTTGAAATTGTGACCCAAAAAAACATTTCGAATTGCGCCGGACCCCGTTTTCGCCAAATGAGATACCGCAGATGTCATCGTAAAATCATCGAGTGACATTTCCGCGACAAGATATGCGAGTCCCGGTGTGTACACGTCAAATGACCGCGTCATTGTCCCCGAAACATGAGCGTAGATGTTGATGCGACATGCCGAGCGGAATGTTTCGCGATTTGTCCCCTAGTGAATACATGGCTTTACGAGTATGTGAGAGAACTAATAATTCGCCTCATCTTGCCTGGTATATACGGATGACGTAGTGGCCAATAGCGAAGCTGATCTGCAGTTCTGATGTCAGATGTATGCACGGAGAATGAACTTCTGACGTTAATATGTCAAAAGTCACGGTGTTCGAGAGTGACAAAGTGTGATGTAATTGTAAACAATGAATACCCAGAACAAGTGAACGAGTTTGTGTATTTGGAAAGTATGTTTACTGCGGACGGGACTGCGGAAATAAGGTAAATGATGCCTTAAATACTATTATGGCCAATGGGAATCTGCCACACCAAGCAAGATCAGAGGTTCATAACGGAGATCTAGTGCCAATCCTAATGCATGGAAAAGAAGCCTGGTATTGGCAAAAAAAATTAATGAAATTGTAATTTCGACCTTTGCGTGTTGCTGGAGCCGCGCGCTGATTGCGTTTCACAGTTTAATTATACAGTTTTACAAATTTACCGACCGACAGACAGACAACGAAATATATTTAGATTAGATTATACGATTGTATCTTCTGTTACAAGATTGTGGCTTAGTTGTTGTCGAGTATATTATTTGTACAACGTGTTTGCTTTCCCTTTGACTGTAGCCACACTTAAAATTTCTCACCTCTGGGTCCACCTCCCCGGGGTCCAGCGGTTCGTGGGACGACGTTTAGTCCCTCGCCGTGAAATGCGCTTATTGATCTACCCTCGGCCGCGAAATATCACACATCTCTTTCACTTCTCTCCGCTGCGACTTCTGCCGTCCGGGTATCCGTTCCTTTACAAAGTGCGCTAAACGTCCAAGTTGCGTCACTGAATAGTGTTATAATTGATCGAATAGTGCTTTCAGGCTACCGCCAGCATCGGCCGTACTGCGAACTGATGTACCGAGAGTATCCACTTTGAATAGCATAACATTTGAAGTGTCAAGAAATCACGTCGCGCTCTACTGTGGTTTCGACTAGTTATTTTAATTGTTTTTTTCAATTTTTTTTAAAAAATCTCAAAAAAAAGAGGGCAAGCCTATCACCATGCATTCATCCGTATTCTGAAAATAGCATTATCTGGATCTTTAAGATCTTTATCCCAACACTAAATAGACGATAATAAAAATTAAAAATAAATGAGACATAGCTTTACGTCGGTGTTTGTTTCTGTAAGTTTCTACATGAGATAGATATAGAGGGAGGGAGAAAGATGTAAATTGTTATCTGTCAAATGTCAAGATGGGAAGATTTCAATACGCGGTAACGCCGAATATTTCATCAGGACGCTGTGGAGGAAGAAATGAATACGTTTTTAAGAAACAATCTTTCTTATATCATATTTTAATACAGTGTATATGAGCCGTGGAATTACAAAATCCGCACTGGACATTTTTAATTTTTATTATCGTCTATTAAGTGTTGGGATAAAGATCTTAAAGATCCAGACATTGTTATTTTCAGAATCGGGCCGATTGTGTGGTATTGTGATTTCAATTTTTTGCTCTCATAATTCAAATGCTGCTCTAAGCATTACAATGAGTCATCGTATAATTATTTTGTTCATATTTCATGTAACAAAATAATCACATTTTAAAAGAGAATTTCTTTCACTCAATTTAAATAAAAATGTATCAAATGTATCACTTTTCATTACAAAACAATACCTAATGGAAAGTCACACAATTTTTGTTAAAAAATGTGACATTGTTAACTCAAAAACGTTTTTTTTTTAAGGTATAATAGTATTTAACTCGGGGTGAGAACCGTTTATTAGTTCATTATTACAAATGTTTAAATGAACCAAACGCAAACTCACATTTTTTCTTCGCAGATTTTTATTTATCTTGAAACAAATGAAGAAATAAATTTACGCAATTAACAATAGTAATATAATATAAGGAATATTGCTAAAAAAAAACCATTTAAAAAAATAAAATATAGAGGTATCATTACGAGTTACGAAAACTGCGTATACTAACTTATTAACAAGAAAAAAATTAAGAGATGTCTCTAGCAGAGACTATAGTAATATATAAAAGGTTCTCGATTCCAATAATATATACAGAATTTTCAAAATTTAATAATGTGTGGATGTTCTTACGATGGAATTGGTGAACGTTGCAATGTGTAGAGTGATCACTTAAGCCAGCTCATATCGATTGTATTTCATCCTCTTTTATCATATATAAATTAGCTTCGTCTCTGTGAGACTTCTATAATTTATCCCTAATTAAATGAAAAAAATCAACTTAAGAAATGTCTTTATATCACATTCAATTTAACGATGTCATAATTACAGCTTATCGAATTATTGAAATGAATGTAAAAATTGAAACATGAACGATGTTCGAGAGTTAGAACCGGTTCCATAAATAACCAAATAAATGACTGACTAATCATATCGACCTGGAAGAGTTGTGTATTTGTGTGGTGTTTACACCAGCTATTTCTTACCAGTGAGTTTGGTATAAGTTGCAACTGCAATGACAATAATGCTGACGCCAGATCGGATACCTTTCCTTCACTTTATCCCATTTGTACTCACCCTTGTATCGGCTCCCGGTGTGTTACGGTGGTCCTACTACGTTATTGCGAAAATAAAAGACATGCGTACAATAAACTATGTATTCTGGTCACTGTAATAAACTAAGGTTGTTAATTTGTTAGTAAAGACGCGGAGCTAAGTTAATCTATTTTACGCGCGGTTGGATTTTTGTATAAAAAAAGTCGGATTCGAGCTGCTTGCAGGCTGGCGGTGGCGAAGATAACGACGCAGCTTCGTCCAACTGCCTGGTCCTCCACCACAGTAGGTATACCTTAACCTTCTCGAAGGTTCGGTCGCTTCCGTCGGCCGCTCTTCGTCGCGGTGCGCCATCGACCCCGAGATGTCGCCGGCGTTAACTTTCCGTCTGCCGGGTCCGCCACAGTAGCTTGTTGGTCTTGTGGTCAGGACTCTCGACTCTCTCCAAAGGTCGCGGGTTCGAATCTCACTCCAGACCAGTAAGTTAGTCCTATTTTCGTAGCACAAGCGTTGATGTAGATGAATGACACGTATTCCGTGTTCGCATCTATATTAAAATAATAATAATAAAGTAGCGTTCTCTTAGATCGGCGTAATTTTGAAAATATTTAGTTGTTTCTTTCATTACTGAAAATAGACGGTTCTAGAAGCTTCGCGAGATGTTTATGCGGCAACGCAGACTAAGATTGCATCACAGTTAAATGCATTCGCTGTCAGCAGCGGAGTCTGCGGGCTCCGGTCGAAGTGAAAATTGATTTAGCGCGGATGCGGGTTGCAAGAATGCAACAACTCGTAAAAGACGCCACGAGCCGAGACGAGAGGCCGGGCACACAATCGCCCTCACCGACGGCACTTATTCACGGACGCCGGTTTCCGCCGACCGCGGCGACATTGTAGCGTTTTAGCGTCTCGTTAAGCGTAAACGATCCTCCAGGCGCACAAAAGACGCGGAGCTTCGCAGGTGATAAATCCGCGTTTATTGATGCTGCACCACTCTTGTGATGCACGCTCTAAACGGCCTGCACGCTCATCTTGACGTCGATACGTCTTCCGAATCGATTCGGAGAATGGGATGCGTGCTCGCCAACAGGCGTGACGACAGATTTTGAAATGGCCTTCTATAATGTACGTAGGTACACGTCTAATGTTACCGAATAGCATTATTTAAGTAATAAACTAACTTTTTACCCAAATAATTGCATTTTCATCTTCTTCTTCTTCTCGTGCCCCGTCCGTTTACCGGACGTTGGCCATCATGTTGGCTATGCGGACTTTGTTTACTGCGGCCCGGAACAGCTCCACAGTAGACTGGCCAAACCACTGTCTCAAGTTTTTCAGCCATGAAGTCCTCCTTCTTCCAGGGCCCCGACTTCCGGCAATCTTTCCCTGCATTATGAGATGCAAGATCTCGTATTTCTCTGGATCATCATGTGTCCTAGATATTGAAGTTTTCGGATTTTTATTGTTTTAATAACTTCTTTTTCTTTAATCATCCGAGCCATAACATCTTCATTCGTAACTCTGTCCATCCAGCTTATTTTGAGAATTCTTCTATAGATCCACATCTCGAATGCCTCAAGTCGCCTTATCAGTGCTTCCATTTCGTAGAATAATACTGAAAACACGTAGCATCTGACCATTCGAATTCGTAATCCATAAGATTTAAGATTCGTAATCCATAAGATTAAGATTTAAGATATATATTTTTGGTTAATCACTTATAACATTGTTTCACGTATTATTTTATTATTGTCCTTTTTAAACCCTTCGAGAGGCCAGGAGGCTTAACTATTTCCAAAATGCCATTTGTTTTATCCTACATAATGGTTTATAAGAAATCATGTCTCCTTCGTTTGATAATTATTAGTTCTCTCGAGTTACTCATGCTTCTTAATACCGCGTTTATATTTGGGATAAAGCCACATATCATATGCCTGTGTGCATAATATTATTACGAATCCCTTAAAACTTGTATGTATTTTGTATTATTTTATACATCGCCCCTTTGAAGCATACTTGGAAATAATTCCTCAGCTATAAAAAACCACACAGATAGGGAAATGAATCTCTGTCGCTTGGCAACTCTGTCCGCCATGTTTTTTTTCTTTCCCTAGTCGTTCGCTCGGCTATCCCGCCAATTTTTCCCTCCAGTTTTATCCCCTTGTAGTTGCGTCCGCACCCCGCAACATAAAATGCTGATAAATCAAATTCACCGAGTGAAAGGTACTACAGTTAAATTTATTTCGCGTAAGTGAATCTCTCGCTCTTTTTAAAACGTCCCCCCGGTAAATGCTCGACTGAACTTGAAGTTTTCTCCGTGCGGCCCATCCTTTCTAAAACAGGACACTTGTCTTGCATATGTTTTTATAAGGCATTATTATTTATATCCGTCTATTTCGGTCTTCCCTTTTGAAAAATGTAAAATGTTTTCGACAAGGGAGAGCTTTGTGTGAGCAGTATTTTAAGGGGACACCTTATTACGACATTTTGCGTTTGAAGGCGGTGTTTACGATACCTGCGCGCATTTAGAGCGCCGTGCAAGTGACATTTTTCATCATGGCGTAATGTATAGGTTTGTAATAAACATGAAACGTCTGTAATGACAGGAAAACGGTAGGTTTATTTTTAACCAATCGACGACAATCAATACTGTTTATCAATTTACTTTATTTAACTTGCATTTTACTTCCATAAGGATCGAAATTATTTATGTGACATATAAAATTTAAAAAAACTTTTTTATGTGTAGTCAATGTAGTCGCTTTTATTTTAAATTAGCTCTAAATCATCAAAAATGACGGTAAAATGAAAGATAAATACAGAAAAGAAAAGAAGAAAAAAATTACTATAAAGATTTTACGAAGTTACGACGGACGGACAGATAGATTGTGAAATTATTACAGTTGGGATACTTACTGATATTATTCTAAATTTTGATATGTAGGTACTTCGGATATAATACAGTTTTAATATATTATCATAATATCAGTATCAGGTTAATATAATTATTATCCTTGTACTTAACGCTTTATTTCAATTCTTATTTTTGCATTTGCTATCTTTTTGGTGTACTGTAACCTTTTTCTATTTCTATATATTTAATTTTTTAAAGATTATTTTGCTCTTCTGCAAAGTAAGAAGTAATCACTGACGTCCTTTTGGCTTTCTGCCCTCGATATTACGGAGAATTAATAACAAAATCAAAATCAAAAAAATAATGTAAAATATAAAAAGATAAAGACGAGACCTGAATGGCTTCCTCTTCGTGATATGCAACATTTTTTTTACTTGTTTACAATTTTTTGAACCACCCGATTAAATATGTACGCTGCGTAGTAATTAGTTGTTTCTCACAATTTATTCGCTGTTAATTATTTTTGGTGATGTTAGATGTTGTGATACGTGAAGAATAGGGAGTGTTAATGTTTCTGGAATATTGTTAATCTCAACTTCCTTAATGAAGTGTACACTCTGAAGGCGCACATCATTATCTGCCCTAACCTGCCCATCTCCCCTCCTAAATTAGTTGAACAGAAACTAGCATCAACTAATTCGAGGCTAATGAGCTGCCGGGGTATTGGGCATTCGTGTTACCGTTAAAGCATCAAGTGCATTTTGTGAAACCTGGTTATTCTGCATATCGACGGAAACAAAACGTTACTTAAACTATAAACATTGGTTTTACCGCAACATGTTTCGGAAAGCTCTGTTCACTCCTTCGGGCGGGTTGAGACTGAGGTGTGACAGAGTGAGGACAAATAACATCATCAATAATCAAATACAGCCCTTCATATCACCCCTTCTCACAGTGTTCCCTTTCTCCCGCCACCTAGACGTCCCCTCCACTTCTACCGAATACACAACCCATATATCAGACATCCACTCACATCCAAGTTTTAGTGTTATTCATAACTAGCTGTGCCCGCGCAGCTTCGCATGCGTAGATTTTTAGTACACTGTTTGGATCTTCATAGAACTTTCGCGAACCTTCTAGAAAATTCTCCTTCCAGGACTTTCAAGAAATTTATCGAATGTACAGGAACCTTCTAGACACACCGACACATTCCGCCACTCAGTTTAGAACCTTATAGAACTTTCGGGAATTTTCTAGAACCTTCTCTTCCCAGAACTTTCTGGAGGAGATTTTTCCGGAAACTCACCGACATAGTCGGCGCGCCTATTTTAAACAATCCGAATTATTTGCGGTCTTCCCATAACAAAACAATGTGCCAGAAAGCACATTTTCGTCATCCCACTCCCACCCACGCACCACAGCCACCCCCACCAAACTCGCATATTTTCGATGTAACACCAAGGGCTATCCACCACCATAACCACCAGTGGGTGGTTGTGGCTGGTTGTGGAGAAACCTTGGCGGGCAGGGAAACACGGGTTTCTTTTTTATATATATATATATTGATTATTAAAATGAATTTCCACAAAGTAAACGCAATCCATTCAAATATTTATCGTTGTTTTCTGACTAAAAAACGATTTTATTTAGTTTGAAATTCAGCTAACGTTGAAAAATACAAAATTATCTAATAGTGTATCTATTTCGTTGACGAAACTATCTTTAAATAAAACAGAGACTAAAATAAAAAGAAACTAACTTACCATCACGCCTTTTTTCCGCAGGGGTCGGCAGAGAGGAGAGCGCATGTTTTTTATTTTTTTAACATTTAAGCTCCTAGTTTGAAGTTGATCCCATAAGAATACATTATGAATTTTATCACAATTATATTTCGAAAAATACTTCAGAAAATAAAAAAACAAACGACAGCGCCCAGAGAATTCGCAATTTTGTTAAATTTGGGTCAGATCGGTCAAACGATCTTATTTTGTATAGATAACATACTGACATACATTGAGTTTTATCGTTGTACCTAAATAGATACATTAGGATTGCTTTTGGTTAAATATCACTTCAAAAACCGCCATCTATGTAAGCTTTTGATTAGCAAGTCGTGACTTCATGGTTAACTCCGTTACTTTTTTTTAAATATACCCACTATTCATTTTTTTTGTCGTGTGCACAAAATACCTTGGTATCAAACGAAGTACCCGAATTACAGATTTGAACTGTAACACTGCAACTGCATTACCTACTCGACACATTCTCTCATCTATAAATAAAGCTTTTATCAAATCTTATCTGTGTACAGATCCCGTTATTTTTTAATAGCCTCAGCTATAATATCTCAACCGCTGACCCCGAGCAACTTACCACAGCGTGGTTACTCGCCCGTAGGCTACTTACTGCCCCTGCGGACTCCGTGGAAAGATTCGCCTAATCGCCAGAAATTAGGTTTACAGCTTCAGCCAATTCTCTGAGCAATTTCCGCAGTTGCATTTTGCCACTTAATTGTCTATGGACTACGAAGACTATGACGGCTGGCTGTAAGGCCGGCTACGTAACTCATGAAGGCTTACCAACTCACCATTTGAGGTCAGCTCTCTTCCTAAGAGAGCTAACCTCAAACCCCCGCGCACGGCCATAACAGACTCTACCATTTAATTAATTCGAATTCTTGAGTATGAGGTATAATTTTTTGAATATTTTTATATTAATGACAGTGAAATTTTCTTAGTACGCATGTAAAATTTAATTAAAATAATCGATTTTTTAATGGTTTTATGGATACTGCAATTTAGGAAACAGAGCGTTTAATTTTTGTCTTTTTTAAAACGATATATTTAACAACTTGTCGAAAAATATTAATGTCTGAATAGCACCACTTCTTCTTCAAACTGTATGAATCAATTTGTAAATAAAATATTTGGTCTTTATTTGAAAATGTACGAGATTAAGTGTACCAAAGATAACTCTATTGCACGTAAACTATATTAGTGTTTCGGGGTTATAATTTTTCTGATGTTATAACAGTATATTTGTTCATATTTTTTTAAGGAAATGCTTTAAGAGTAAATGGATCTATCATAATAAAATATGGGTTTTGCAAAATGATTTAATAAGTTTACGTTAAATTTACCAAAATCGAGAGCAAATACGAAATTCGTGTACTGGGGCCTCTTAAGTCGGATGTGTCACGTCATATCTCACTGTAATAAAATACTTTGTATTAATCAATGCATATTATAGATGTCTCACAGAGACGAAACTATATTTTTATGGGAAAGTAGGTTATAGAAGTCTTTGGGTGTACACAGGGCTTACGATCTATCGTACGGCTGGCTTAAGCGATCACTTTACACGATTTAACGTTGGCCATTTCCACCCAGGATGGAATATACCATGTCTACTAATTTTTGGATGTTGTAAATGTATTCAAATTATGCGCTACGTTTCACATACGAGTTGTAACCATCCTCCACGCGGCCGGCACCAAAGCTTTTTTCAGTCCCCTTAAATGACCACAGATGTTGCTAATGAGACATCTATAAAATACATTGATTGATTCATGATGTCCCTGTGAAAAAATCCAGTACTGTTCTGAAAAATTTGAACACACTCAAAATACTTTGTTTTAATTCATTTAATTACTACGTATATACATTTGTCAACTAGTTTAGATCGGCCTTAACATTCTTCAGGGCAAGGACTAATCTAAGTACAGATATTTACATAGGGAAATTGAATTTGTGTAAAATAAAATTTTATATTAATAATGTTTGTATGACTACATAAGTCTACTACCTCCGTCTAATAAGGGACTTCACGTCATATTTCGTGCAGCGAAGACATCTCTTCGATGCAACAGTTAAAACACCCTACTAGTGCTTATTATACCTTTGTACAATCTAGTCTTATCACATGTGTCATATTGTATACAAGCCGGTTCGTCCGAAACGGTTGCATGACCACGCACCCAGATATAAATTATCATAAATTATATTTTAATCTAACTGCTTGTAGACTAAAATATAATTTATGATATAATCAATAAAAAACTAACCCATAAAAACAATACTCCCTTTCGCTTTGAATCAGTTTTCGTGTCTAAACACGCGTCGGGCTAATTACTCATATAGAATGATTCCAATTTGAAAAAAACATTAAAATTTCTAAAAATCCAAAATTGTACTATAATTTAAGAATAAATTAAATACTAAGTTTTAAACCACTTTATTGCTGTATGTTTGTCAACTAGTTTCGGTTGGACTCAATCTTTTTCAGGACAATTATTATATAAACAATTATAATATATTGTAATTGTCCTGAAGAAGGTTAAGTCCAACCGAAACTAGTTGACAAACATATAACAACAAAAACAATAAAATAAACAAGAAACTTAGTATCTAATTTATTATTAAATGTCTTATAATGTCAAGCCACAAAGTGGTTTCTTGCTTTGAAAAGTTTATACTGTAATTATTAATTTTTTTAAAACGAAAATTTGTTAGATCATTTTTATCGTCGCCACGAGACTGCCTGCAAAGTTTCAGCTCGATTTCATCACGGAAAAAGGGTTAAAAATCGATCCAAAGTTTTTTCGTCAGACAAGCAGACGCTACGAGTTAAAAGAAAGGGGGTAAAAATGTACTTTGTTATTATATATAGAAAATATCAACATGTTTCTTTGCCAATGGGCCCTTCGTCAGGATGCAATGTATACAAAAAAAAAAAAATAATCAAAATTCGAAATAATATATGGGCAATGATTAATAATAAAGTATTAACATGAAAACAAATTAAATTAAATGAATTTAATAGTGTATTCAAGAACACATTCTTATTGTGAAGTTGCAATTTTTTCAGAATAAATTTTATTTAAAACCAAATTAATTAATCAATTAGAAAGACATACAGAAAATTCAAATCCACGATAAAATCCCGGTAGCGGTCAAATATTTTTTCGTTGATTTGATTTTTCTGTATGATTTAATCAAATTGAACTGATAAATTTAATTTCCTTTTGAAGAAGTTGTAATTTACGAGTTAAAGAAATATATTACGATGACAATATTTTATACGATAATATTACAATTGGATGACAATATGTCAAACCATCATGTATACAAATTATGAGCATGTCATGCCTGTGTTTGAGCGAAACTAAATAAAATAAAAACATAAATTTACACACTGAAACTTATTCTTCATTCAGGTGACAGAGCATTTCTATTTCTTATGCATTCAGAGCTGTTTATGTATCGCCCTTTTGACTGAAGTGATTTTACGTTGTTAAAAGAGTTACGCAAGTCATTTCAGTCAATGGACGGCCATGTTTGTTGATAATTGTATAGGGATATCTCTTAACCCTTTTTGCGAGGTATTTCAGTAGACAAATGTGATACGCGGAATGGCTTTAATGGAATAAGAGATACAAGCTATTATTTTTAAGATAGAGCTTTCGCTAGATTCCATATTCACACATTTTAAAGACAAATATACAAAAAAACTGAATTAATGTATATTATAGATATCTCACAGAGACGAAACTGTATTTATTATGGGAAAGTAGGTATAGAAGTCATTTGGGTGTACATAGGACTTATGACCTATCTTTTTATGGTTGGCTTAAGTGATCACTTTACACAATTGTAACATTCGCCATTTCCACCCATGATAGAATATACCATGCTTATTCAATTTTTGGAAGTTGTATATATGTTCAAATTGCGTGGAGAGCTTTCACATATGAGTTGTAAGCGCCTTTTCCATGCGGCCTGTACAAAGCCATTTTCATTCCCCTAAATCCCCACAGATGTCGCTAATGAGAAAATCTACATTGATTTTTTTTACGGAATTTAGAGAGCAATATACTTTATTGTGTAATGAAATTCATCCGAATACTTGCATTACACTAGGATACGCCAGGAAATATTATTTCCAATTTTTGTTAAATTCCTTTTTTTACCAGTATTTACAATTCAGAATATTTTGAGTTTGTTCAAATCTTTCAGTGACATAAATCCAGCACTGTTCTGAAAGATTTGAACAAACTCAAAATATTCTGAAAAAAACTGATTTTGACCAAATTGTGGTATGCGAGGTATTGTTTTATTGCGGGCGATATGTGATTTTCAGTTTATTTAACTTGTAATTGCTAAAAAATACATTAAAATACCATAACAATCATTGATACGTCTTCGTTGTTGATGGTGTCGATGGACCTTGTGGTATCGAGTCAAATATTCTGTTCATAAGGCTTCTTCCGTTTTATTTGATGTACGAAAATTCATTATTCTTGTCGTGGCTTCCCATTCTTTCGTCTAAGATTTACAGGATACACGATGTAAACCTTTCGATCGAAATTGTTAGCAAGTACGTGTCGGATATGGATCCAGGCAGAACGTAGGGCGGCGCGGCGTACAGCCTCATTACCGAGCTCACGGAATTCATTATCCGTTATTACGAAGGTTGTGGAAATCCTTCTTTCAGTATGATGAACCTTGGAGGCGTGACGTGGCGCCGATACAGTTTAGTGCAGCCAAAATCACACAACCCCCAACACTCTCGTCTTGCCAACAGGATGTTGTGAATCACATGAGAGCGCTCACGAAACGATACGAGGACCGGAAACCTACGCTGTAGAGTACTGTATTTTATCTTTTTTTCTCTTGCTCATTGTTGTCCACGATCACTTCCGTCAATTTTTTTCAATCAATCACCCATTTTTGATCGGCCTCTACTTCCATTTTACCATTCCAACGTTCTCCAATTACTCTCACCACATGTTCGTCACAGTTTCAATTCAGTTTCGCGATAATTCGTACAATATCGGCGACCTTGGATTTGCTTTCTAACGATTTCATGATTTTTTGTCTCTAAGGAGGTACTCAGGATCTTCTTCTTCTCCCATATCAAGCCTTAGTCCTTCTAGTCTCTTACCTCTGCAAGCTCCGGGTCTTAACTACTGTCTTTCAATTCGGAATCCGCAGCAGATCTACTGCGTTGTTCCTTAAAAAGTCCTCCCAACGTAGTTAGTCATATCTGATTATTTCGGATTCTTTTTAGAATACGCGCTTTTTAATATATACCGTCTATACAACTGTGACTTGTCCATCTTTTTCTGAGGCTTCCTCTCTGTTTGCTTGCCATAATCTTTTATTCACTTACATTATTGAGGTATGCATTGCGTTTTTAGAATGTGTCCTATTCATTGTCCCTTTCGCTTTTCAAATGTGTTTTTATGGACCACTTTTCTTTTCAGAATAACCTTATTAGTAATTCTCTTAGTTCAACTTATTTTCCATCCATCTCCAGCACCACATCTCGAATCCACTTTTAATGATCTTCCTGTGGTATATGGTATGTTACTTATTCCACACCTAGGCCCGTGACCACCACCTTTGTTCTTTTAACTATTTAAACGTACCTATTTGACCATACTTTCACCCTCATTTAGAAAGCTATCGCATTTGATTAGTTTTAGTCTATAAACCTAGAGAGGAACTAACAATAAGAACGCGGCCCTTGTAGTGGACATGACGCTGCCTTCGCATATCGAGACTCCCTGGTTCAATTTCTAATGAGGTCACAATATATCTATGCGATTTTTTCATGCTTGCTGGTTTTTGTGATATATTTCTACTTTTAGTGGGCCTTATGACCTGTTGTAGTTAGAAAATATAAATAAAAAAGATGCGGTCACGTCTGTAAGTTATTTTCGTGCCCTAGTCTTCACCTACCGGCGTTCCTTCTTGGATGTGGTTCTGTATTTCCACCCCCCACGTGGAGGGAAGGGGTAATGTGTTACCATATTCCCCGTAAACATGTTGCCTACGGTGCCTACGCATTCGCTAGTAAACAATGTGTAGGGTAGGTAACCTGACAGTGTAATACGTTTATCTCGCTATCTGGGTTAAGTAACTCTTTTGTGTGTTCCTACACTTCATTTGTTTATCAATATTCTTTTTAAAGAACATGGAATGAGATCAAGTTTGAGGGAATTTTTACTTTATTAGTAAATTTGCTCGTCACGAATTGTATTAGAGAAAGCAAAGTTTTTATTGATAGCAAAATCATTTAAAACCCTCTCATCATTTATAGGCAAAATCACGTTTAATATAAATCTAACTTTTTGCGTATTTTACGAAAATGTTTTATCAAATTTTTTCATAATAAAAAAATTATATTTTAATATCATAAATCTTTCCACCTTTTAAAAGTTGATAGCCGTGACACGAATTTTGACACATGACAAATTAATGTTTTCGACAAAGATTTGGGGGTAAAACTTTCATGCTTACCGCAAACACAATCGATGTTTCCAATTTTCTCCACTGATGGCTTTTAACTGTTTTGTGAAGACCGACAATCGTATCCTCGTCCTTTTCTAGCAATATTTACGTTGAAAATGACAAACGACGAATGTTTACTATGTATTATTATTTAGTTGTAAAAAAGAAATACATTTTTAAATTTTCACTCGAAGCAAACACATTGTGGTGAGACATAATATCTTTAAATAAAATAACTATTTGTATAACACCACTTTATTGAGTTTAAACCAACTAGTTTCAACTCACAGCTGAGCCTTCATCAGGGTTCAGTATTAACTGAATTAACTTTACACAGTTATTATTAACCCCGATGAAGACTCAGCTGTGAGTTGAAACTAATTGGTGTAAACTCAATAAAGTGGTGTTATACAAATAGTTATTTTATTTAAAAATTCATTTTTACTTTGGTATATTAACATAAAATAACAAGATTTAAAAAACATAAAATTACATAACATGACCACCATTAAACTTATATTTCACGTATTTTGCAATTAACTATTATCACTAATAAATAAATTACATTAATAAATAAATACGAAAAGTAGTGACAC
The DNA here is from genome assembly GCA_016648135.1 of Agrypnia vestita. Taxonomy (NCBI): domain Eukaryota; kingdom Metazoa; phylum Arthropoda; class Insecta; order Trichoptera; family Phryganeidae; genus Agrypnia; species Agrypnia vestita. The sequence continues at coordinate 97,871 of JADDOH010008665.1, read as the reverse complement.
TGGTTACTTCTTTCACATTTGCTGGCAGCTTATTGAACTATTTTGCGTTCCTGCCAGTTTTGTTTGTAAAACCCTAAAATCCCCTCTATTTCTCGTAGGAGAAGTGTACATAACTCATTTTACTTAGTTTAACTACTAGCCTCGTCTTGAAAGGGCACGATCAAATAACGTAATACTTCGATTTTCTAACTTGTTAAGTGAATTTTCAGCCTTAAGGGTTACTTTTCTGATCTGAATTTCATATTTATTAAATATCACGGACATAAGACTAAGCGACTATATGGTGCTGGCTTCGATGCTATGAATATCTCTATTCATCAGAAACTCCCTACTAAAAAATGGTTTTCCTAAACATGAAGGAAAAAATTTCTTACACATTTTGGTCACATTGCTGGAATAGATGGATACAGCCTGATCAGTAGGTAAAATATGTAGAGCCGTTCAATTTTTAATTGATGAAATTCATAGAATGATCACCAAATTTTCCAATTGTATTCTAAATTGCTTCCAACTAAACCCATATATCAAACGTTAACTACTTTAAATGAGTTGAAATCTTTACTTCTTTGAAAACGAAAATCCTGTATTTCAACAGCTGTTTTAGTAATTTCGCTTATAAAATTAATTTTTTAGTGACGAGTAATGCTAAAAGCTTGAATTTTAATATTTTATACTAGCTGTAACCCTGTTGCTAGCTGTTTGAATAGCACTAGTATATTGAATAGAGTAGCGTAGCGCAGTGATAAAGTTACTGATTGACATTATTAAATAGAGAGTTATGCTTTATTGCTTCTTATATATACCTTATTATTATAATATACCTCATCATTATTTGTGCCATCTGATAACGTTACATAGAGAATTATATGTTTTGATTTATTATAAATACCATATGCGATACAGTAATGGATGCACTTATAAGTTTTAGTTTTTATTAATTAATTACTTAATATTTAAAAAATCTGAATATAAAACAAAAATTATTATTTGGAGTATTTTATTAAGAAAGGCGTTAAGTCAATGTTTTCATTTTGTTTTTGAATAACAATTTTGAAGTGATACTAATTTTGAAAACGTAATAATATTTTAATTTTATTTAATAATGGAAACCTACACACTACATATGTACCTATGTAATTTTAAAAAAGGAGTGGAATCAGCTATTGGATTCTAGTTACGGTTACGGATGGATATTCGAAATTTTTATTACTGGGGATTATTAATTAACAGCAATACAAGAAAAATCAATCACGATTTTTTTGTTGTTGTAAGTTTAATTTTTCCTCTTTATATCAACTGATGAAAATAGAAAGATGTCTTGAGCTAATATACAAAAAAATTACATCGTTACGTTATGCAAGGTTCGGTTTCCATAAATGCAACACTCCATTAATGCTACTTTAATTTAAAACAGACAATAACATTATTTAAATAATTTTTGTATCTGGTTTTCAAACAGAAACTTAGGATTTTAGTATTTTAGAAAAATTAAACATAGAACCAAAAAAAATCCTGTTTGATTTTTATTGTATTAATTAACAATGGGGGTCTTTAAATCAAAATCAAAAGTCAAAGAAGACAATCTGTTTTCAAAAATTTAAATAAATATGTTTTAGTTCAGTACGTTTTATTTTGCCCTTTCGAAATCCCTGTAAAATAAAGTTCACCCAGTTCGTCTGTATGAAGGTCTCCATCTTAATAAAACAGGAGAATGAACATATTCATACTTTTATCTCCACCACGCAGGATGCTCGCAAAGCCTTGTAAAGCCTTAAATATACTACATCAAAAAAACTTAAATATACTACATCACCACTTTACAATGTACTTTTAGCGTAGGTATCTTCATATACTATTTTTTTTTAAATCATTGCAATTACACCACGCCTGTCCAAATAGAAGCCTCGATGTTTACACGTATGTATATTTAATGCCTTTCTTCTTCTTCTATTTTCATCAATTTTATCACTGAACTGATAATATTCATCACAACAAAATGAGCATTGAAATAAGTGCAGTAAAAATTCTTCACAAATGAAACGAATGAATTTTTCGTAATCGATATAAGTTACTGTAACGATAGACCCAACGTTTTACAAAAAAATAAGTCAGAAATATTGGAAAAAGTATTGTGGACTAGCTCTATTACACCCTTTATAATATGAGTCAAAACATGTTTGATACGATAACGCGAACCATTGAAAATAATTTTATGGATGGATTTGGCGTTATACATAATAGGCATGATGACGATTATTAAAGAATTAAAGAATAAGTGATTTAAGAGAAGAAAATATTTTGAAAGGATTTTAAAAAATGATCCAGTTTTAATATACACACATTAATAAGATTTTGAAGAAAATACAATTATAAAATTGTGCATTCGGCTATTTTAACTAAAATATCGATCAGAGCGAATGACGTCACGCCTAAATAATTATCACCGTGTCTGTTGAACTGTTGTTATAGACACAATGCAATGTTTACTTAGGCTAGACGTTGCGTATTATAGAGATTATGAATGTACTCACTTTAATACTCACCTGTCGATGACAGATTCAGATACTCTCGAAACTCGAGTAGTAAAATATAATGTTTTCCATCCATTATATTCTTCTTCTTCTTCATCAGCCTTCGTCTCTCTACTGCTGGATATAGGCCTCTTCCTTCAAAGAGAAGGAAGAGGCCATCCATTATAATGACCCATAAGAACAGCCTTGTGCGCACAGGCGCTCGTTGGTAGTGATTTGATATCAAACGTCGCCAATTTCTTTTGATCAAGCGTTTAAAAATAATGACAGAAACAAATAAAACATCGCCGTAATAAAATGAAAAAATACTTAGAACATATCTTTTTGCGACACGACATGACGTAAAATTGCATTTATTTTATTCGCTCAGTGATCTTTAAGCGTAACAACGACTCGCTGCCATCCCTTCGCGTGCTCCCTTTTTTACTGCCTGTTTTGGTTTATATCGATCCTGCTGACCTTTCCAGATTCTTTATGAGGTCGTCATATTTCGACTGTCGATCTGGCGCTTTCGTTCTGACTGGAAGGTTCCAGATAATAATTTTTTACGAGCTTTTCTCCATTAAAGTATTTGAGGAGGTTTTTGGTTTGTCGGTTTTTTATCGCGCTTTTAATGCATCGTTTTTTGTTGTTGTTTTAATAATATTACACAGTATATTGATGTATAATTACTCCAGAATGTGTTGTTTCATTTATAATTTTTACAGATTTCCGGATAATTTATTTAAACTAATTTAGCTTTTTAAATATTACTTTAATCTTTACACATGTCTCGTGCTTTCTAGATTAGTGTATCATCTGTTAATAATCTCAATTATTAATTCTAAGCCATTAAATATAATAATAGAAAATGTAGGTCCAAGAACCGACCCTTGTGGTACTCCTTATGCAAATAATTAGTGATACTACACCACCTACTTTAGTTGCTTTGGTATTGATTTATTATGGTATTACTATAAGTTTATGCAATTTTTACGTTAAAAATGACGTTCGGTATTTCTGCTATCCTGTGCAGTTGACCTCGTTTCATTTCCAGTTCTATTTTGAACAGTGAGATTTGTAGATTACTTTGTCTGAAATTTTGATCAATCCATTTCATTTCAGAGCGTATCTCATTTCCATCATTAACTTTGCATCTTTGCAATATTCATTACCAATCTACTAAATTAATTGTTTAACTAGTTGTGTAGAAGCCTCAATGCTTCTGCTACTAGCTATAAGCCATCCTGTGTATCGTATAATGAATTGATTAGTATATTATGATAAAGTACAAATTTGATTAAATTGTACATCGCGATCACAGCACGCCGTGCAGTACACGTATCGTACATGTCTACGCAGTGTGGTGTAGGGATGGGCGTTGAATGGACGGACTAGTTGAAATCAACCGTTGACGTTGCATCGACGCGTCGACGGTTTACGTTTATCGCATGGACTAGTTGAATTCGTAGACGGTAGACGGCGGACGCCGTGGTCGGTGGACGATTCGAGATTCAGCGTAATGCAAAGCAACGAGCGAGAGCAAGACAAAACGTCTCCGTTTATTTCTCTCTAATCTCTCGCTGTCGACTTGTAGACGCCATAGACGGCTCGACGGGTAATTTCATTTCAACTCTAAAATACACGATCATAGAGTGCAGATCTGTGTACACGAACTATGACAGAGATTTGAAATTTGAATGCATGCGTAGGGAGAGATAGGCTTAATTAATTTTTTACTTGATTTTTTGCGATGTGCACGTGCGACGTTTCGGTGAATTCCCAATTTTACGCTGTATAAAATAAAACAATTCTAATTAATATAAATTAACTTTGTTTAAACCACTTATTTATTGAAAAAAATCAACATGTACTAAATAAATCATCAATAACAAAATAAATTTGCTACATTTGAAGAAGAAGTAAAACAATTCTGTTTAATTATTTTATTTTTTTATTGAAATAATATTTTTCTGCTTACACCTGATATTGTACCTACTTCTGTCTTTATTATATATAGAAAGAAGTATATAAAACAATATGTAAAAGCCTATAATGTGCGTAAACAAATAAATAATACAATATTTCTTTTTACATATAAGCACAAGTAGCGGTTTTACTTTCTCCGAAACTATATTCCTTCGAACTTCTGTAAATTTTAAAAATTAACGTAATAAAAATAGCCAATGGTTGAGCCGTCGAGCAGCGTCGCGTCGAACCGTAGACAGCTGACCATCGTCCCGATGTTTAGATAGAACGTCCGCGTAACGAAGTTGGCGCGTCAACTACAGTTGCCGGCAAACTTCTTGAAATTCTTTGGCGTGGTAGGGGAATGCGCAGAAGACGAAATTTGGGTCTCGTTGGTGGAAAGGTAGATGCGCAAACTTCCCCCCACTACGCCGTAGAATTTCAAGATGTTTGCCGGCTACTGTAGTTGACGAATTCAACAAGTTAATCGTCTCGTCGATGGACGGACGTGGACGGTCTCGTTTCGTCGACGTCAAATACGTCGACGACCCATCCTTAGTGTGGAGTTGTATTATTCGTCTGCAGTCAGCTTCGCACCAGACTGAAAATATATTATTTATCCGTGTTTATATTCGTGTTTAATATCTCCGTCGTGATGTCGGGCGGATCGTTCATCTTGCTAAATGAATATTTAATGGTGCGCTAAGCGGTAGGCGACGCGTCATTACCACGCCCGTGTACTCGATTAGCCATCAATTGTTCTGCCGGACGGGATCGGGCCGTGAACTATCACGATGGAGAGGGATTTTCTTCTTAATTACAATTACCACATGTAGTCCACAGCACTCCCGGAAGCAGCATCTTCATTAGCTGTCGTAAAAATTTTAAATATTTTTCCTTCTTCTTCTGTTACGTGTAATAGTGAAACGGAAACAGGGCGCCACCCGTATATCGGCCAACAGACACAGCTAGCGCCATCAGCGGGCTGTAACACCGAACGTCCCGCAAAACGACCATTTCTGTCTCCCTTATCTTATCTCTTCCCTCATCTACCTTTCCGATTCCTATATTCAAATTATTCATACGCCCATAATCTATTGTAAAACATTGATAAAAAATTCAAAATATTTTTTATCAATGTAAGTACCGTTCTTACACCTCATCACTGTTTAAAAATACTTAAATATCTCGCACACGAACCATGGGCTGACACGAATGATACCCGAATACAATACATATTATATATTGGAGTCTCTTTCCATGTCTTGCATTGGGAACCAATTTGTTTTGGTTACTTAATTGACGAACATTACAATTTTTTTCCCTAGAAGTTCATTATTAAAACAATTTAATTTAAACACTAAATTTTAATCCACTGTTGAGTAATAAATAATATGTAAGCCTAAGCGCTTTCAATGGTGGCACCCATCATCTTCAAAAGCAACATCAGAACTCTTGTTGCCTCTGTGTTGACTCCATCGAGAGTGAGGAATACAGGTATATATGTGTAGGGTACAGTGTCTCGGTTCCCACTTTTGTACAATGTATGAAAAACAGCTGATATCAACAGAAAGCCGTGGTCAGTTTTATTTTGTTTATTTACTTTCGAATTACAATATGTGCCTATCGTTCAACCTTGATAGATTACTCTATTACTGATTACTGATAGAACGAACTAAATCAGGACTTGCATGAGAGGTGGCCTGTAAGCATATTTAATTTTCCTTTGTCTGCGTGAGATCCGTCGTGTCAGCAGATTATTCTCCTATATGTGGCGTGGGGTGTGCCAGGTCAGCGGTTGCTAATCTCTGACGTCGATCTTATCTGTATGTAAACACAGACGTCCGCGCTTCTGAGTGCGCGTGTTTTTTGTTGCGCGATTGATTTTCCCTGAGAATTCGGCGCTGGTCAAAACGCGTTGGGAAACGGGTCGTTGACCCCACGTATATATTACCAGAAAGATGGACATGTCCAAGAACTGTCAACGAAAAGATGTTACAACGCCTAGAATCTTTAAATAAAATAACCTACCTACTAGTTTCTGCTCTACCCTGATGAAGGCTTAGCTCTGAGCCGAAGCTAGTTGGTAATTACTCAATAAAGTGGTGTCAAAGAAAGTGTTATTTGGTTTAAAGATATTATGTCTCACGACAATGTGTTTGCTTCGAGTGAAAGCCAAGAATAGTGTTAAATAAAGGTGTACAGAAAATAATTCATTCTTGGCTTCACAGTCGCGACGCCCGTTCTGAACGAGCTCCCCGGAGACCCGGATAGCAAACTGCCCTTTGCCGGATCGTCAGGCGCAAGTTGTGTGCTCAGTGGGACGACTCCGACCCGGGAACCAGCGCCGTAACCAGAATCGGTTCCCAAGTTTGATGTCCTCGTCCCCATAAAGCTCTCCCCCTCTGCAATATCAAATAAATCACGAGCGGCTGGAGGCACCGCTAGGGCTCGACGTGTCTCGACTGTCGGTATACAAATTATGTGTATTTTGCTTTCGCTGTTGTAAAGTAACATAAAATGATAATCAATAATTGGTAATCTTCTTAAATGCAGTTTTTTTTTTGTTGAACGAACTAAATAATGCGGAGAAATATTTTTTTTCTTTTGTTGGTGTTTTGGTCACGATTAGAATAGGCCAATTTAGTATATCTTCTTTTCGCAGCCACGACCGATTTTTTTTTATATGGAAAATATTTTAACAAAATGCTATATAACCACCAAACATTATTTTTTTGCCAACCGGTTTCGAGATGTAACCCGTCTCTTCGTCAGGACAACCGCTAAACTAGCATGTAAATATCAGTACACACCACAACCATAGTATTATTACACATCAATACCTTTACAAAATACTCTTCACATGCGTGTTACTCTAAATAAAGGCTAACGTGCAGTTGATAAATAAATAATACTATGGTTGTGATGTGTAATAACAACACCTTTACAAAATACTCTTCACATGCGTGTTACTCTAACTAAAGGCTAACGTGCAGTTGGTAAGTAAATAATACTATGGTTGTGATGTGTAATGACAACACCTTTACAAAATACTCTTCACATGCGTGTTACTCTAACTAAAGGCTAACGTGCAGTTGGTAAGTAAATAATACTATGGTTGTGATGTGTAATGACAACACCTTTACAAAATACTCTTCACATGCGTGTTACTCTAACTAAAGGCTAACGTGCAGTTGGTAAGTAAATAATACTATGGTTGTGATGTGTAATGACAACACCTTTACAAAATACTCTTCACATGCGTGTTACTCTAACTAAAGGCTAACGTGCAGTTGGTAAGTAAATAATACTATGGTTGTGATGTGTAATGACAACACCTTTACAAAATACTCTTCACATACGTGTTACTCTAACTAAAGGCTAACGTGCAGTTAGTAAGTAAATAATACTATGGTTGTGATGTGTAATGATATATACACGCTAGTGTAGTGGTTATCTTGACGAAGAAATGGGTTACGTCTCGAAACCGGTAAAAAAAAATAATTTTGTGGTTGTATACTAAAATAAATAACATTTTATTAAAACGTCTGACCATAAAGTTAATGCTTTAAATAAAGAATATTAATAAGAAAATATATTAATTAATTTTTTGTACCTGTACCTAACAGCTGGTTTATTGCCATTTGGCAATTTCTTTCAACCAAACACGCACTTTAGTAGAACAATTAAAATAGATACCCGGTTTACAATGTTACTAGTCAACAAGACAAAACTAGTCAATGTTTACGTCTCTGCTTACTCCGTGATGGTATGAATGAATGACACTAGACACGCGGTCATCCTTTAGGCGGAAATAGTGAAAATTCATATTCCCTCTCGTCATAGTGGAAATTGAGCGACACTAGATGGCTCCATGAGTCCATATCACCATACAAGTAATAAATAAGTTATTTTGCTTTATTTTCTATAAATCGAGGGCAGGTCAAAAATTATCTACACCTTCGCCATAATACACTCTCATGGTTGTCTTATTGCTTTCTGCGCATGTGCGAAATTTGTATTCCGTTCGCTAATTTACCTTCCAGCGATTACAGTATTAACATGTCCGCTCCGCCAGCAGTTTGCACCAAAGAGATCTTATTTCTCTAGTCGGAACTGTGAAAGATGCTGAAATTTATCGTAAATTTTTATCACAGTACGGAGACAGTGTTTTAACACGTAAAAGTGTTTTTTTTTGGATCGAAAAGTTTAAAAGTGGACGAGTGTAAGCAATGAAAAGGGAATAGGTAGCCCGTAAATTTTGAAATGGTTCTAGCGGAAAGGCCAGTTACCTTTGGTGAAGTGGTGTCTTCTTGAAACATCGGTCATAGTTCCGCCCATTAAAATCATCCACGACGAGCTTGGTTTTCCACTGACTTAGTGACTTGGCGACCAGCCGAAAGCCTTCTTCTTGGAAGAAGCATGCATTGACAAGGGAAGGTAATGTACACGTTGAACACCCTACCTTTAAGTAAATAAATTGTAGATCGAAAAGTGTAGTTAATTTTTGACTTTCCCTCGTAGTTTTTTTTATGTGGACTTACGTCTCTGCCTACTCCGTGACGTGATGTACGCGTGATATTTCTTCACTTCGAAGTTTCTTCGCAGTCTACACAAAATTTTCTAGCCTCACCCCTAGGTTTCCCCTCCGAGGTGTCCCGAGCCGGCCCCGCGGGCGCTTCTAGCCGCTCGGTGAAATATCGTCTGCGTGTTGCTATTTATGCCCACGCACGCTCCCTCCCCCTGCCACCCGGGTGGGTCGCATCCTACCCACCTACTTTGCATAATATTTCTCAGCGTGTTTGCTCTGGCAACACTTACGCGGGACGCCATTCGATAAGGTTGTTTGTGCTGAGATGCTGAAAATACGTTTTGAGCGGAAGAAATTTTTCCGGGATTACATTTGCTTAGCGATTTTTGAAAAACAAATCAGGACGTGTAGAAATATTTCGTATTTTTTGTAGATCGATCCGAGGCGATCGAACCTCAGCCTAACATGAAAACAATGATTCCAGTTTGAATCGGGGCTGTTAATACTAATAATAATAATAAATAAATTAGCAACTACATACCTACTTATGGATAATTTTAATATTTTAGATATCAACAGGCGGGAGACAAATTAATTTTACAAAATGTATGAGTAATTAATTGATCACGTCACAAAATCTTAAAATCGTTGTATTTTATACTCTTCAAACAATCGGCCATATTCTGAAAATAGCAATATTGCTATTTCTGTATCATGACTGAATAACTAACTAATCATCACGCCGTTTCCTCGAATAGGTAGGCAGAGATGATTGAACGCCATATTCTTATATCTTGACAGTTATTGTATAACATTGTAATTTTAACGTTTTAAGATTGACAGGTTTTAATTTTTTTTTTTTAATTTAAAGATTCGACAGGTCAGAATGACCCTAATGGATAATCATTTAGGACAAGGTGATTAGTACAGTTACATTTTACAGTAAAACATTAATATATTATACAATATAAGTATGATACAATATAAGTATGATACAATATGCGACTACGAGATGAATACGAGATGAAGTTTACAATCTCCGCACCATATAATAGGCATGTAGGCTCCCAGGTCGACCAAGTCAAAAAATGTATACCCGCGTCTTTGTGGCAGTAAATTTTTTTGCTTAGGTTGATTACCGAAGAGTCCGTCTTACACGCTCAAATTATTTTCGGTCAGGAGGATATAATTTCTCTCTTAATCTGAGGTTGTGTCATGCAAAATATGTCGATGTTGGGGTTATGAATGAAGGAATTCAATCAATCAGAAAGCTCAAAAATGTAAACAAACGTTAAGTTATTCACAAATAACTTAACGTTCGTTTACATTTTAAGAAATCGCTAATTAATTTCCATTGTTTTCATTCATAGTCCTCCCGCAGAGACGACACGTGACAATATATGCATAGGTTACACTAATAGAAAATATAAGCACTAAACTGAATTGTTTCTGCGAGAATTCTCATGATAAACATATTGAATTTTCACCTTAAATTATTATATGCATTAAATTTTAAAATACCTAGAAAATTTTTAAGTATTGTTTTAAAAGTTTGTTTAGTACACCCGAAAATGTTGTGCCTTTTGTTCTGTCGTCATCTAAGTTATTTTAAGTTATGTTATTTTTCTTATCAATATATCATTTGTCAGTTGCCGAGTTTTATAATTATGATTTATTCTATTTTTATATTCACGATCCCTCAAATACCCGTAACAATGTTCTAGTGTATAACACCCCCACCCTTGAACGTCCTGTAATAAAATAACCTTAACCTTAAAGTTTAAATAACGCTCGTTAATGACACGGACGTGTCGAAACCGGTAGCGTAAATTCTTTAATAAGTAACAAATTGTACATTGCAAATTAAAACTCTTTAATAATGTCTGATAGAAATTGTTACATTGTAAGTGCCCAAGAAATACAAAAAATTAATAAAATATCCTCTTTGAACGCAACTTCGTGACGCAATTTTACCCGGAAATGTCAGAAAATGACTTGTTTATCTTTAGAGTTGGAAAATGGTTTGTTGTACGTTGGTGTGATATGATCATTGTCGATTTATTGTCACTTGCAACGTTATGATCCGGCGGGTGTCACCTATCGATTCATTATTATTGACGATCCGAATATTTGATCTGACAGCTCCGGCTGCGATAGCTCCTGTCACCAGACGTCACCGCTGACGCGATGGCTTCCAGGAATGCGACGGTCTCATCATATCGCGCAGCAGACGTAATCACACATTTCCCAAATATGTCTGTCAAAGTATATTTCCTTCGCTACCGTTATTTATATTATTCTCTCTTCGAATATTTCAATAAAGTTTGCCTTTTGGGCCTGAAATGCGAATACAGCGAATGCCAAGTCTGTTTCCACTTTGACAATTGCTTAAATTATTTTCTCCATTTTAATTTTAATTTTTTTGCATTGATTTTTCCAAGATACATTATAGATGGCTCTATGAGACATTAGTAACATCTGTATTTGATTAGGGGAATGAAAAAAGCTTTGTACACCCTCGCCGGTGGCCCTAGTGATAATCCAATACATGTGAAACGGGTTGTAAAATTTAAATATATATATAACTTCCAAAAATTTGATAGTTGTGATATTTTATCATGTGTGGATATGTTGAATGTTACGTTGTGTAACGTGACCACTTAAGGCAGCCGTACGATAGGTCGTAAGCCCTATAAACACCCAAAAAAAAGACTTCCACACCTACTTTCCATTTCATATTTCATTCGAGGCATATACGAGTATATATATGGGCATAAGTTCCAAACTGTATCGTATTAAAAATATTTTCATCGCTGGTTTGTGTCGTGTAATTCACTAACTAGAGGACAGAACGCCATACTCTTCTGTAATAGCACACCACTTTTGCCTCATCCACTCTCATACATCTTCTCGTGCACGCTCTTCGGCTGTTGAAGCTTCTAACAGAGCCATCCTTCAATATTCGATTTATCTGGTCACGCCAGGATTTCCGCGGATGCCAACTGTTTCTGCTGCCTTCAACACTCGCCTCACAATTCAGTCCTCGCTCATTCGTTCGACGGGGCCAAACTAACTCAGCCTTTCTTTATTTTATATACGCTTCAGCCATCATTACATTCACTTCTCTTTCGTTTATTCTCCACTCTATCGTACGAAGATTTTTACATATACGTCAAAGCGACCACATTTGGTCTACTTTCATTCTTTTTTGCCTTTTAATTCCAGGCTTTACTTCCGTACATCAAAGTTGGCACCAAAACTCCATTATGTTCCCCTAGATCTGCTTCTTTTGATAGCTTTTTATCGGACGCAACTTTGTTAACTTCATTACTTTATTTCGCAGTCATCTCCTTCCGATATCAGCCTTGCCGTCTCTACTAAACATACCGCCCATATCTGTGTCTTCGATTGATTAATTAGTTGAAAATACTTCCCAGCAGTTCCGCAGTCGGCCCGCTAGCTGCGGTTGCACCAGCGCGGACAGGTTCACCAGCTCTTGACCAGTTTTTAGCGTCCATCCGCGCGGCTTCCAGATGCGCTGCAGCCTTCCATATTAGGACGAGGGTACCGTTGGGACGAGGCCGCGATCTGCCCGGCGCCGCCACATTCATGGCTTCCGCGGCGGGTCAATCACATCTCAATAATCATTATTTACCGATAATTTGACATCGCGTAAATCCACCGTGCAAATAGACAGGTAAATGGTAGACAGGTATCAAGTGAAGATTCAATTGCGTCAGTGCGAGTATTAGCATTTCAATGCTTTGATACCTGTGAGTTAGTGCGAGTGTAAGTATATCAGTGTATTGCTACTAGGGAATGCAATCCCGACTCGGGAATTAGAATTTCCAATTCTGCGGGATCCCTAGGGATCGGGATCTGTGTTTTTTGTTTATAGAGCTGAATAGCAATTAACGACAATGGCTTAATCATTGCAATACAGTTTTTGCATTTTTCCAAGCATCGATCAGTCAATGTAGTAGAGTTAGTAGTAGTTTTTATTACTATGTTAGGTTGATAAAATACAAAACATTTGTAGGCATTTTTCCAAGCATCGATCAGTCAATGTAGTAGAGTTAGTAGTAGTTTTTATTACTATGTTAGGTTGATAAAATACAGCAAATATTATTCAAAGCTATTTTCATTACTTGAATGTGACATGAACATAAGTTTTAAGTACTTACTAAAAGCTCTATAAACATACACAATTAAACACACAAAACATAAAAAATGTTGATCAATCCCGATAATCCCGTCCGATTTTTCGGTTCGGAATTGATCTCGTAAAATGCCTCGAGATCTCGTGGGATCGGGATTGCATTCCCTAATTGCTACCTGTGAAAGTGTTTGTGATCTGTTTTTGGTGCATGGCAGTCCTCGGCATTCCAGCAGGAATAGTACAAATTTTGTATATATTTTTTTTATCTAAACACACATTAAAATATGAAGGAACTCGTAGTTTCCGTTACTTCTCTAATTATTGAATTTTTACTTATTTCACTTCAGTTCTTCACAAAATGCACAAAAACACATAAAATATAATTTCACAACTATTATATTTAAAAACACATTCTTATCGTGAAGTTGCAATTTTTCAGAACAATGTTCTGTGAAATTTTAAACCAAATTTATTAATCAATCAGAAAAACACACATAAAAATCAAGTCAACGAAAAAATATTTGGCTGCTACCGGGATTCGAACAATGGATCTCCTCCTATCCTGCCCCGGATTTGATTTGATGTTTCTGTATGTCTCTCTAATTGGTTAATAAATTTGGTTTTACATTTTCACAACAAATAAACTTATCGTGAAAACGTAGTATGTTTATGTTAGCGCGTAAACAGCGACATTTGCTATAGATAGTCATGTTAGCGTGGTTAGGGCCACAAGTTAATGCTGTGTTACAGCGCTATCTAACGTAGCGTAGCGACTTGGTAGCGTTTGTGACGGTCATTGTTATATAGAGAGTTATTGGATAATCACGTATAATACAATTAATTATCTTTAAACTGATTCTGTCATGAAGAGTAGGTATATCCGGGTAAGTATTAATGGAGAATATCTCGTTGTGAGTTATTGAGCATTCTAGGTAGGGGTGAGAAATAGACCAGATTGGTTTTGTAAAACTTGATTGGTTTGAAATAGTGTTATCGTCACTATGCCATCTAGCATAGCATAGTGACGATCATTATTACATATGTATTTTGATACAATCAACCACGAGTAATGCAATTTTGTATTTAAACTGCGACTGTTGTAAAGTTATATCCGCGTTTTCGTCAATGGATAGGATCTCGTTGAGAGTAATAAGTATTCTAGGCAGGGATGAGAAATAGTCCAGATTGGTATGGTAAAACTTGATTTTAAATAGTGTTGGAAATGTCAATGATCAGACAGAGACATTAAATTATACAAATTTTGAATAATTTATCGTCTTCTCATACCTCGCAACTAGCAATCATTTTAGATTTTAGCTCTGTAGGTTTTACGGTTTTGTGATTTCAGGATGCGCACATTTTCTTCCCTTTTGTTCACAAGATTACCAGCACCCTTTTCCACGAATATTTTAACGTTTCCGCCCTGCATTATAAAAATATGTAAAATAGAAGGGTTTACTTTGAACTGTGATATATGTTACATAAGGGTACGTAAATAGGTTGTGTTTTTTCACCACCTGTTTACGTTTCGGTATGCTCGTGTCCTCTGGGTCATCATTCAAAGATTTCCAAATATTTATAACGTAGTTTTCCAACATTTATGTACATATATGACGGTGTGAAAAAATGAATTTTTATATAAACTGGAAGAAAAATGTGGCAACGTAGTACGCGTATAAAATAAAATATTAAATAATTTTTCATTTAAGTTTTCCTTGGAACGTGGAAAAATAAATATTTTGTTTGTAAAAATGTATTTTTGAAACGGTTAGCTTGCAATTGTAGCTACAAGATGGCCTCCCAGAGTTTAGAAATGGAGACCTTGGGAGAATAAAAGAGGCAACGGAAGACCTCAAAAGAGATGGGCCGACGATATAGCCGCTGTGGGGGGGAAGAAATTGCTACAATTAGCAAACAACAAGGAAGGAAGAGGCCTTCCAGCAGTGGAGAGACGAAGTCTGATGAAGAAGAAGAAGAAGAAGATACTTGAAATTATCGTTCGACGAAAAACAAATACGTCATACTCGTTAGCACGGT
This sequence comes from Agrypnia vestita, assembly GCA_016648135.1. NCBI lineage: Eukaryota > Metazoa > Arthropoda > Insecta > Trichoptera > Phryganeidae > Agrypnia > Agrypnia vestita. The sequence goes on along the minus strand of JADDOH010008665.1, from coordinate 82,666 downwards.
GATTGCATGTTTTATTCAGTATCCATTAACGTCAAAATTACTTTCACATGTTCGACAGTGTTTTTATTGAGACAATTATTACGTATTTTTTAGCGATTAATAAAAGAGTTCTTCGTCCTCGTTGGTCTCTGGTGATCTTATTGAACTACCCAACTTGATTTTTCTTCTTCCCTCGCCAGATCTTCCTGCCCTCTTGATAATACTCCTCCACTTTTTCTCCCATTCTGCAGATCTGAGGGTTGCTTTATCCACTTTCCAACGAAGGGGGGATCTCCCTCTTCCTCACCGACCTTCGTCGTGGCCCACCACAACTAGATTTTCCAAGCTAACGTCCTTCTCACAACTTGCCCAAAAGTCTTATGAAATTTATCTCACGCAAACAGTTGAGTCTTTCGTTGATGTATCGAAAACATTGTTATCCACATAACTTACAACATGTATCCTCAACACTATATTATATCAATATCTCAGTGGCATAAATCCTTCTCCTCTAAAACTAAGGGTCTAAGAGAGTTTCGGCATAGAGATCCTAGACCTTCACTCAACCTCACGCACACGTGTACACAAATTCTTTTATTCCGCAGTAGGTCGCCTTTTCTCCGATTGTTTCGATGTAACACATAAGATTAAGACTTTGTCACGGTCGTATTCTTTCTTACGTCTCCTTCGTGAGTTTTAAGTTAACACGTCAAGAAAATAACGGGACACTTGCGCGCGACTAGAAAAGTTTGTGTGAACACTTCTGTAAAGTTGATGGTCAAACGCCAAGACGAGAGCGAAGAAACGAACTAGCAGAAGCGTGGACTTGCAGAGCAGCTGGTGTCAGCGGAACCAGCAGGAGAGTGTCGCCTCAGCTGCGTCGCGCCCTTGATGGCGACTTCCGAAGCCTTGTCCATCAGACATCGTGCTACAAGTCCAATAATAAAGGATATTATTATCCATTCGAAACATCAAAATATGAAAGAACATGGGAGGTTGATCATGTTGCAGTAGGCTGATTATCCTGTGCTAGATGTTCAAGATCACCGGCATTTTGGATATAAGGCATAAGGCTGCCTCTTTCTACCTACACCTCTGTTACCTTCTGTCTATCTTCCCCTGAACGATGAGTTACGAAAGACCATGTGTACACGATATGCAATTTTTTTTGATTAATTGTTACCTTTAGTATCTTTAGACTTATTCATCCTTCTTAATTTTCATCTGTCTTGACTTATTAATGTTGTCAACCCGGGTGATCATTTACAAACGTCGATATCTTCTCTTCTCAGTCAGTTACCTCGTTGTTAGGGATCGTGATTATTGGGTTATAGTATGATGTCTTCAACAATCTTTCTCCACCTTTTGGAACTGCAGCACGTAGTTCGGGTAGCCGTTACAATATATGATGATAGTCAGCAGTGTCCTCAATCTGGTCAGTTCATCGAGTCGAGATCGGCCTCTTCCTCTCTGGCTTTCTACCAAATTATCGAGAGAAATGTGTCCGTAAAGTTAGAGCATGTGTCTTAGTCACCAATCATTTGTTGCAACCACGATATAGCCAAATCTCAAATACCTTCAGCAATTCGATGTTGGCTTATTTCAACGACTCTAAAGAAAAGCTCGGGTACGACATAGCATTTTATTTTAAATGACGATTCCACTTTGTATTTTTTTAATTGTGAAAGTAATTTGTATTATGATTTATTGAATGTATACTGATTGCTTTGGCTATGTAATCAAATAAGATGGATAACATCCGGCGGACATTTGTTTCTACTCGGTCTTAATTTACTCCAACTTGATAACTTATAGTACAGCGCGAATAAAAGTCAAAGTCTACTAGAAATGTCAATCGTTCCATAAAATAATATTATTAATAGATTTGGTCTTGAGATTGTAGACTGTAATATTCACCTGGCGATGAGAGATTCTGTTACTCTCGGAACTTGAATAGTAAAAGATAAAAATATTATTTATCTCTATCTAGAGGTAACATATTTAATATTTTTCACCCTTATTTTTCATGATTATCCCAAAAATAAGTTTCGGCTGTCGAAATGCTTTAATCATGTGAAAAGGATTAACTTTTGCTGTTTGACCCAGGCGCCAGATTTAGTCCAAATATATTCGGATGAATCGGAAAATTGTTTTTCAGAAAAGGTTCGGAAGTCCTTAATAATGAACTATTAAACAATTGCAGCAGAGCTAATCTACAATACTTTATAGGTAGATTCCTGTCTAAACTCAAACATATAGAGATAAGCGAATTCGAAATTTGCATTTTTTTTCTATATTTTTCAGTTACTTATTTTCGGTAAAACATTAGATAATCTTGAAAGCAACTTATATCGAATATTATAAGTTCATTCGCTTCAAGTAGCAAAATCTGGTTCAGATTTTAGCAAGCTTTAATCATTTTATTTGATTTGTATTAAAGCGAACGAAGTCTTAATATTTTATATAGGTTAATTTAATGACAGTCGAGCGTTTAAGGTAAATTAGAAATATTAAAAATGCAAACATAGAATTCCCTATTTCCATTACTATATCGATATTAGAACATTTCCAACTCATTCAGACAGTAATCTACCTGTATTGTAAGTATTGTGGACTAGCTCTGTTACATTGCGTTAATTAATTAAAGTCATATAACTTTGTTTACATCACTTTATTAGATACAATATCCACACTTTTCGCGAACAATGTTCTTTTCTTCAGAATAACTTAAATATATAATTATTCGACTTTAATTAATTAATCATGACACCACGAAGTTAAGACCAACTTGCAGAAGAAATTGTTCTTCAATAAAAAAACTATATACCCAAGTTACTTAAAAATTTGGGCTTAAACCCTATTTTTGGATGTGTAACATCTTTCCTCTCGCTTTCATGCAATCTGTGGGAGTGATTTCATGAAAAAGGACGGAAGTGATGAAGAAGGATGGAAAAAAATCATCGTTTATAAACAAATCAATATCCAGCAAGTGCCATCACAGCGAAGGCGCAAACTTCCAACAGCCAACGCTTCTGATTTTGTATATATGCTTCGCGTCTGGTGTCAAGCGTGTGAATGTTGTAAATTTGATATATTTTGGCTTATATCTTCGAAACTATACAATAAATACTTTTTTTTACATTAATGGAAACAATAACTACCCTTAATGATTTAAATTCTCAAATTTTATTTAATTTATGTTATTATTTTAAAATATTTTTTCAAAATTTTCATACAATATGTATGGCGACACACTACCGCCATCTATGAAAATAAATAAGAACATATAATTGACTAGATACATTTCTAAATAAAAATGCGTATGTAGATATACGGTATCTACCTAGTGCGTCAAATTAAATAATAAATAAATGCACATATATATTAGGTATTGGCTTTTTTAAATTTTGATGTTAATTTCTGTTACTGCTCATTTGATATTTTTGATTGTGAGATGTTAAATGTTACACGTCATACGCGACTATCGAAAGGCTCGCTCGTTTTTTTTTATTCTTAAATGAGACAAATATAATGTTGTTCAAACACAAACGAAAAAATGTCGCCAAGCACAGCGCGTCTGATAACGATTTGCAAATAAGGGAAGAAAGTTTTGCCGCTCCGTCTGCGATGACGGATTCCCCAAACATTCACCTCCGCGATACACGCGAGATAAAATAAAATGTTGCGCGCCATAAATCTGCGGCGGCGGGGGGGGGGAAGTCGAGGGAAGCGGGGATAACAAGCAGTTTGAGATGAACAAATGAGAGGGTAGGTGGCTGTGCTCTCTGTTTTATTTTTCCCTTATTTTTTATGACAATCTGTCAAAGATTGCGAGGCTACTCGTGTCGTCATCTTCAACCCTCGCGCGCACGAACCGGGGTGCGTTTTCAAATGTGCGTGACGTGATGTCACATTTCTGAAAATGGTTCAATGAAAGCTTATTGCAATATGAACTTTGAATGTTTGAATTAAATGCGGGATGATTCGACTCGAATGAGAAACTCGCTCCTGAAAGACTTTAGTATTCGAATTATTAATTCCCACGTCGAGAGCACTTCTGTCTACTCTATTCTCTTCTCTTCTATTCTCTGCTCCATGTCAAGAAATATTTTCTAAAAATGATAAAATAAAAACTCACTATTAAATCTACTCGCCATTGCCCAGCTTAAGAATTTGTGCATATTTCATGAAGGACCCTTTTAAGAGAAACGTGCTGTAGATATTCAGATTCGATAGTTTTGTGAAAATAAATTATTTCCTAATTCATAAATTGCATTGTTACTTCTCGTTCACTGACTGTTTACGCTGAATTTATTGAAGTTAACCTATAAAATGTTACTAGAATGGGTGGAAATGGCGAATGTTACGTTGTGTAAAGTGATCTCTTAAGCCAACCATAAGATAGGTCATAAGTCCTATGTACACCCAAATGACTTCTATACCTACTTTCCCATAAGAAATACAGTTTCGTCTCTGTGAGATATCTATAATATACATTAATTGATTAATAATGTCTCTGTGACATAAATCCAGCACTGTTCTGAAAGATTTGAACAAACTCAAAATATTCTAGAATGTTCTGCTTGAAATGGGGCGGTGGAATCTTGATTTCAAGTCGAGTGAAGCGGTCGATCCCATTGGGCAGAAAGATAGTGAATAACTTATGGATTTGCGGTAGCCGTTGGTTGCATGTAGCCAGTGTGTTGCCGATACCCTTTGGTGCGCATCTCGGCTATCGAAATAGTTTCTACAATATGCAGGAGAAGTATTCTAGCATGCTTAGACGTACTGTCAGAAAGAACGAAGAATGTCTTGAGAAACCCAAGAAAGATGGTCTTCTACAAGATGAATACTCAATCAAATGAATTAACAAGCTTCTGTTGTTGTCAACATGCTCCAGACTAGGAGGCGTATTGGGTATTAGGGATGGGCGTTGAATGGACGGACTAGTTGACCAACCGTTGACGTTGCGTCGACGGTTTACGTTTATCGCATGGACTAGTTGAATTCGTAGACGGTGGACGGCGGACGCCGTGGACGGTGGACGATTCGAGATTCAATGTGGTGCAAAGCAACGAGCGAGGGCAAGACAAAACGTCTCCGTTTATTTCTCTCTCATCTCTCGCTGTCGACTTGTAGACGCCATAGACGTCATAGACGGCTCGACCGGTAATTTCATTTCAACTCTAGAGTACACGACCATAGAGTGCAGATCTGTGTACACGAACTATGACAGACACTTGAAATTTGAATGCATGCGTAGGGTGAGATTTTTTATTTTTTACTTGATTTGTGCGATGTGCACGTACGACGTTTCGGTGAATTCCCAATTTTGCGCTGTATAAAATAAAACAATTTTGTTTAATTTTTTTTTTTTTTCTTTGAACTAATATTTTACTGCTAACACCTGATATTGTTGTGTACACCTACTTCTTTCTTCATTATATATAGAAAGAAGTATAAAAAACAATATGTAAAAGCCTATAATGTGCGTAAACAAATAAATAATAAAATATTTCTTTTTACATATAAGCACGAGTAGCGGTTTTACTTTCCCCGAAACTATATTCCTTCGAACTTCTTTAAATTTTAAAAATTAACGTAATAAAAATAGCCAACGGTTGAGCCGTCGAGCAGCGTCGCGTCGAACCGTAGACAGTTGACCATCGTCCCGATGTTTAGATAGAACGTCCGCGACGTCCGCGTAACGAAGTTGACGCGTCAACTAGTTGACGAATTCAACTAGTTGATCGTCTCGTCGATGGACGGACATGGACGGTCTCGTTTCGTCGACGGTAAATACGCCGACGACTCATCACTATTGGGTATCACTTTCATGATGTTCACCTTGCAGTTATGGAAATGCGTTTATCAGAAAAACAGACAATATTATCGCAGTGCTAAATTTAGCGACACTCTAAGCGCTCCTGCAACGTTGGTGCGGAACTGTTCTTCGTGTGTAGTTCATTATTCAAACTGTTGCAGCCCCCGGGTGTGTCCATTGAGATCACGATCTCCGCACGCCGTGCGCAGCGTGTGTGTCGTCGCTTTTGTTCGGCGCGGCGTGACGTGTTGAACTTCGGAAGGCTTTCCAACGTTCGACGGCCGTATTGTGTGACGTACCCGTCTATTATTTAAAAAACTGTATCGTGCTTTTTAGTATCCTCTATATTGTATATCTGATACGCAAAAATTTGGTAAATGGTGACCTACCCTGGACCTGTGATCCAAAAATTCCCATAACAGCACATTCGCCTTTAGGTAGGCAATTTATTAGCACGATCGCTAAATAATAAAATAAAACCATTCACTGTCCATAACAACGCATGACAACATAGAAAAATATTTGTATGTAAGACACATTCAATGGACACAGATTTAAAACACAAAACATTGACATCGAACGGGGATAAATATCATAAAAATGATATTTTATAAAAAACACAAATAGACAAAATAAAGGTGAAGAAAAAAAGCATTGAAAGGATAAAAAATAACAGCTTCCTTCACTACACCCCTTAAAGGGAAAATGCCCATCAAAAAATAAGAGACAAGACAAAACAAAAGAACATGATGATAATCATAGTAAAAAATACAATTTAAATTAATTTAGAAGCTGAATGCTATGGACGTGAAACAGATCAATGGAGGAGGACACTTTTAAGACTCGCCAAGGGTTGTACAACCAATAGCGATAGTGATCCTGGGAAATTTAGCCATGGTCCGTCTTTCTCTCTCGTCGATTAGCATCACAGTCCTTTCTCCTACTTCTGCAGTGCAAACTGCTTTCCTGCACCCTTTGCATATTTAGGGCGATTAGTCGCTTGGTCTAGCTTGGTATGTTCATCTACTGGAGACAGAACTCTTCTTGTAAACTTCTCCTTCTCCCCCACTTTCTCCGGGTTGTCTCCTTATCTTCTGGCTTGTAGCGAAGTTTCTGGAGAATAGAGGCATTCATTTATCTCGCAATTCATGGTCATCGCAGCATACGATGCCAACGCTACATATCGAAGGCGTCGAGTATGTTTCTTTATTTTCTCCTTCGCGTTCCGAGATTCGTGTACCTGACAGAGCTATGGAGAACACCAGGGCTTAAACTAGTTGTACTTTTATGTTCTTTCAGATGAAGCAGTTCTTGTAAATTTTTGTCAGCTTCAATATAGCAAATTTGACCTAAACAAATCATATTCCATTTCATGAGTAATAATTTTCCAAAACCGTCTCAAAATATTAATTTCAAAAACGTCCAGTCGTCCAGTGTACGCTCGTTCTTTTTAGTCAGTGTCTCTGTTTCAAACGTTATTACTGGCGTGATAAGCATTTTGCGTTATAAGAATTTGGTTTTGTGGACAGTAGCTTGAATTTATTTGATAAGAATACGGAATTTGTTTCTCGTCAAAAGTATTTTTGTTAGTTAGATAAGTGGGTATCTTAATTCATACCTTTTTGTGATTACAAGTGATGATAACACCTTGGACATGTAATTCCTTTTGATAGCGTAAGATAAGACACATTTTATTGACATATTGTACAAAGTCATGCTTCCTAGAGAGATGACTCTAACGACAATTATGTAATCAATTAATAATAATAACAATAACACAAAGATTTAAAAAATATATATATATCTTTGGTATAGTACGTATCACCTCTGAGATAGGTTTATTCTGCCTTGCCCTGCAATTACGTTAAATGAACAAATAATTAAATGTTAACTTGACACCGGTGTCTTTTAGAATTGTTGAAATTCACTTCCGTTCGTCGCTTCATCTCGTGTGTGATTCTTCAAAGTCGCGGGTAAACGTAGAATTTACGTTCAGAGCTCTTCCGAGCGCAGCATTGTAGTTCGGATCCAGCATCTCTTCATTTGTCACAAGGCGAGACGTGCTCTCGTTGTGACGGCCCTCCGCCACCTCCGCCCGCTCCCCGCCGGGCCCTCGGAGCGCTCAAACTGTGGGGCCCGGGTATTAATCAGCAAAACTCTTCGTCTCAATCAGTCGTTCTGCAGGAGGCCTCAAGGTTATCACATTGAGGGCAGATTGAGGGCAATCTGAAGACACTTGAAGTATTACAAATACACGGTGACTGACCTAAACAGTCGTGTCGCCTGCGTATTGTGTTAAGGCCCCAGACCACTGTGAAAATATATTATTTGTCTTTTTTTTTTCATTTTCTGAAAGACGCATTTGTTAAGAATGCTCTCACCAAATATTTTAAAGAAATTTGTAAAATTGACGGAGGTACAGCGGCTTAAAAAAAATATTTGTATGTTGAATTATCCTTCAGCAAAACTTTGAACGTGTTTTTCTCAAAAGTACATTTTTCAACCTGGTTGACAGCATATCAGGAAAACTGTACATTCGATTTGCATGCGCCAGGTCGTAAACTGTTTGAAAATTCAGTCTCTATGGCACCACGTAGGGATTTTATTTATAAAGGGCCCCATTCTATTTTTTTTTAATAAATGATGAAAACTTTCTATAAAAAATCGAAAATAAAATTCGCTAGTCCGCCATTCTTTTTTTTAGATATCGAAATTCCCCTACGTGATGCTATAAACCTATATGTCTAGTTTCTAAATATATTTTTATTTCATTTTTCGGTTGTACCCTATGGCTTAATAGCTGTCAACCAACCCAGCGGCAAATTCGTCAGTGTGTCCTCTTGGAAGCAGCGTACACCGAAAACTATAATTTAGATTTGAGTACAAAAATTTGTGTGCAGTCTTCAATATGTATTTATATACCATGAGTAATAATTTAAAAAATTCTATGCATCGTTTGCTTGAAAATAATTACGAAAAATACACCCTCTGGGGCCTTAAGGCACGAGTATCGCTTTATAATTTGACTTTTATGTACTCTTATTTCGTGTGGACACAGTTCTTGAAATCTCTGTGTAGTCGTGTCATCATCAGTCAAACGTTTTCACCTCGGCCGCTCTGACAGACGTCATTATCATTCAAAACTGATGTGAGACTGAATTCATCGGGTTTCCAGCTCGGGCACGCGTCCCCGGTTCTGACGTGGTCATCTTTCATTCTTTCGTATGGTGATGTACTTCTTGGCGTACTCCATTGACACAGCATTCCATTTAACGAACCGCGTAATCACATTCATTCGTCTTTGCGCAAGTACCTCTGTCTAATGTGTCTTCTTCTTTTCTTTTTGCAGGTAAGACGATTGCACGTTTGGTCTCTATACTGTACAGTCAGCTGGTCGAATGGTGAGTTTAAGATACAACACTAATTTTCAATTTCCGGATATATGGAGATCCTTTTCGAGGATTCAGAGTCCTGTCTTACAGATGAATCAGTAGTCTGCAACTACTGGGCTATCATTTTTTTTTAATTGAATACCTATATGAAACCAATCCGGAAAGGCCGATCAAAATAATATTTACATTTAATAATATGACTCTTTTGGCTCTAGCCTTCTGAGGTATTATGCCGTGTCAATACGACCTTTCTGGCCGACGGATTTCGGATCCCATTGCAGGGTCCATCATGTTAACACCACTCTGGGACAGGCGTAGCCTAGTAGAGTGGCATAATCCACAAATTAAACAAAACAAAAAAATGTGTAATTTATCTTATGTTTTATTGTTAAATTAGTATTAAGTACCTTTATTTGTAAACAAGGATTTTTTTTAAGTAAAAAAATAATAATAATGTTAAGTATTAGCTTGCAATACCGTATCGAAAGCAGGATGAGAACGTTGTCAGTGTTGTTTTAAGTATTGGCTAGCAATACCGTGTCGAAAGCTTGGTGTTTCTGTATTTATTTGTTACGTGGCAATACCGTGTCGGAGTCATGTGCTATATTGTGTGTGTGTGTGTGTGTATGTTTCATCTATTGTCTGATCACTATCTCGGCGGGAGCTGCGACGAGATCGACTTTGAAGCGCCGGATACCAAGATGTTTTTGTGACCATCATCTCTATTAATATTTATCGGGTGCTTGTAGATTTCTAAGTGACCGCGAAATAAGAATATAAAACAAATATATGACAGTAAGAATATAAAAAAAAATAGTTATGCCTGTTTATTACGTCTGTATGCATCTTAGTATGTTGTCACTTTTTTAAATCTGTCGGATTACCATCGTCTTATCTATTGTGGTAACTCATTGTATAATTTCAATCTTTAAATAAATCGCGATTACCCTGTTTTTGCTCTAGCTGGATTGATGTGCCAGTTTTGATGATATTTTATGTTCTTCGTGTGTTTAATGTAATGTAATGCCTTAATGTACATCTTTGTAGCTACTTTTGAATATTCTTCATTTTCATTAAGCATTTTTATTTGAGTTTGGTTCATAAATGGGGACCAAGTCGAGTATTTACTGAATATATATACTCCCACAAAAGACTTGACTTGATGGTGTCGGATGAAGCACATATGGAAGCAGATACGTGGAAGACGGTCCAGTTAGAAGTTGCTTCAATATTTAGATGCACGTGATTAGTTGTATGCAATGAAACAAGTCAACATTGGCCAAGTATTTCTGACGAAGATACAGCGTTATCGTAACCGGTCGACGTCACTATAATCAACGTGGTTAATGTGTTACTAGCCGTAGACCCGTGAAAAATCACAGAAAAAAATAATAAAGATTTGCCTTGCGTGACCGCGCGCTGATTGCGTGTCACACTCTAATTATCTTATGTTTTAATTCCAGCAATTTTCGGACTTTAAGACAAACAGATAATGAAATTATTATGTTTGATTAGTTGCTTGTTTTAATTTATAATTATATTTGAATCTTCTGAACATAATTTTCGATATAATGAAGGTTTTCGATTACCGCAAGCACGAATTCGCCCACAGTTCATGACCTACTCAACTTTGTATGACTAACTCTTAACACACTTAACCTCTGAGTCGGTGTAACACGTGGGACGAGAAGAGAAAGGTTAATCACGACCCTTCATAATTTTCAGTGTATCATTTCGCAACATTATTAGCTAAGAGAAAAAAATTCTCGTGCCTTATATAACCTCTAGGCGTTAATTCCAATGATAGTTACTAATATTTTTTAGAATATAACATTATCCTACAAATACCACTGAACTTTATTATCATTTCGACGACTAGAGTTGTATGATGTATGCAAGGAAAGTGACTTTATTATGAATGTAAAGAAGTCAAAAGTAATGATATTCAAGAAGGAGGAAAGTAAGACAACGTGTGAAATACTAGTAGGCAATGAATGTTTGGAACAAGTAGATGAGTTTGTGTACTTGGGAAGTATGTTCGATAGAAGAGGGAATGTTGAGAAAGATATAGAGAGGAGAGTGACTGCCGGGAATAGGGTGAACGGTGCTTTGAATGCAATAATTTCTAATAGAAATATGTCTACCGAGGCAAAACTGGCGGTACATAATGGAGTTCTGGTACCGACACTAATGTATGGAAGTGAAGCCTGGAGCTGGCAGAAGAGGAACGAAAGTAGATTGAATGCAGTGGAGATGAAGTCCCTTAGACGTATGTGTGGTAAATCCATGTATGATAGAGTAAAGAATGAAGATATTAGGAATGAATGTAAAGCTGATCGTAGCTTAATACAGAGAATAAAAATAGGGTCGCTCAGGTGGTTTGGGCATGTTGAGCGAATGAATGAGGAAAGAATGGTAAGAAAGATATATTATGCAAGTGTTGACGGCGCCAGAAAGAGAGGGCGACCACGGAAGACGTGGCATGACCAGATTAACCAGATACTGGAAGATGGTCCTGTTTGAAGCCTGAACAACCGTCGAGCTTGCATGCGAAGATGTATGAATGTAGACGAAGCGAAAGTTGTATGCCAGGACAGAAGAGTATGACGCTCTATCCTCTCTGCCTACCCCCGCGGGGAAACGGCGTGATGGTAAGTAAGTAGGAGTTATATTTTCTGTGATCAACAGGTGGGAATATATAAAAAAACAATCAAGATGAGATAGCAAACCTCGAAACTAGAGTTGTAATGAAAATAGAACTCAGCTGTGTATGTAGTACAATGTTTACATTTGTTCGTCCATCGCATCATCTGTTTTTAGTTCACCGTTGGATGAAGGCCTCTCCACGTGTGTACCATAATGGTACACACGTGGAGAGGCCTTACAAGGGGGTAGTATTTCAAATAAGGGTGTTTAAATATTTTCTGCAATAAATGCAAACTTTTACGAACATAGAATGAAAAATAACAGATTTTATGAAGAAGATATGTTATACATGAAGTTCTTTTAGATATATAAAACAAATATTGTAAGATAAATCCACAGTCCACTAAAATATATAGACAAGAACCAACGTACAGTCTGATTCCACGGCTGGTTCTAATAATAAAATTTTGGACCATTGGAAATTTTTTCACGCTTTACAGCAAAAATACGTTTTTTCTTGAAGAGACGAGGTACGGAACGGAATCATTTTCGTAATCCATCTACCACCACTGTCCTCTGTCCATTTTATTCTTTGCCACGTATTTGCGCGGTGTTAGACGATTTCGTCAGTCAGAAATCCACCGAGATGCGAAACATTTTCAATACGCGAACTGTGATTACAAATTTCGCCATTTAAGATTATGAAAATGATGTTTTTATAAAAGATGTTTTTAAAAAAATTTTAACTTCCGTTCCGTACCTTGTCTCTTCAAGAAAAAACGTATTTTTGCTGTAAAGTGCGACTTATTTACTAAGACATTATAATTTTTAACAGTATTTAGTTTGACCTTTTCATAATTGGTCCAAAATTTATTATTGGAACCAGCCGTGAAATCACTGTACCAAAATTTTACGTTAGTTCTTGTCTATATATTTTCGCGGACTGTGGTCTATTTGTTTTATATATGCAAAAGAATCGATTTTTGAACCTTTTCCCGTGATCCAAGCGAGTTGAAACTTTGCAAGCAGACTCGTGGCGACGATCAAGAAGATCTATCAAATTTTCGTTAAAAAAAAAAAATAATTATAGTATAATTTTGGATTTTTCAAATTTTTAATAGTTTTTTCAAATTGGAGTCATTACAAAAGTTTGATTACTAGCAACGGCGGCCCGATAACGTCGCGGAATATTTTCTAAATTTGAATTACTCCGAAGCTATACATAATAGGTACTTCACTACACAAAGCATGAAGTGTCTTATCAAAGCTCAAAACATCTGACGTTTTAGAAATATAATAAATTTCTGTAAGTTTACTGTTACGTTATATGTTTTAATTCGTCTTTAATTGTTATTCTATTTTACAAAGAAAGGGAGTATAATAAAGACTTGTTTTTTATGGGTTACTTTTTTTTTATTCTATATTCGTGTAAGTTTTCATTTATTGCGGAAAATATTTCTACACCCTTATTTGAGATACTACCCCTCGTGTGATCACTGTGTCACTTTACCTGGAGCGTCCCTCGCCGCGGAGGATATCCGCTCGACAGCCTCCCTGGCCAGCAATCCGTGTCGCTACAATGGCGGACCCGCACCCTCGAGAGGTACCTGCGGGATTCCAGCAGGGCGGGTAATTGGCATGTCCTAATCGCCCTCCGCCGCGTGTGGGGGATTGTAGCGCGGGTCTGCGGCAATTCTTCCTTGCTACCCTTTCGCGGAACATCTGTATTACGGATGAATTGGACCTACCTACGAGATATTCGACATCTTGGTCACTTTCAAAAGAATGAAATTAATATTTTATTTTTTAAAAATGACGAAAACGCGATAGGAAAATAATTTAGTTTGACGCGATCAATGCACGTTTTCAGTAAAAATTTCAAATAAAAAATAAATACATAATTTATTTATTTTTTATTTGCTCTTAAATGTTTATTTATTCCACATAACATGATGTTTGAATCGTTTTGATGTAAACAATATTCACGGGTTTCTGAATAATTTTAGATAGATCTGGAAGCTGGTCGAATACCCGAAATTATACCAAAAGTTTCTAAAAATTGCTTATTTTTAAATTTCATCGCTATCGCATAATCCGGTCCAGTTTGTATTGACAAGCGGCGAAGACCATAGATCCAGGTGAATAAATTTGCAAATTGTGAAACTGTGTTATGACGATATACAGGGTTATTTGGAAAACACTAATAACTTCACTCCACTACATTCCTACTTTAATTATGATTCAAAAATGTTCAAGAAACCATGACCTATATCAATATTTATGCAGATATGCGACATCTAAGTTCGCATTTTTTTTCAATGTTTCTGACTTACTTTTTGTTAAACGGTTAGACTATCATTACAGTAACATTATATCGAATATGAAAATTTATTCCCTTTAATACAAGTCAAATAAAATAATAAAAACCTTTCAATTCCGATTGGAATTTCTGCAGGGATTTTATAATTTTATTTTACTTGTATTGAAACTAATGAATTTTCCGTAATCGATATAAGTTACTGTAATAATAGCTCACTTTAATATTGCACAATTCCAAAATATTTTTGACTCATTATGAGTTGAAAATGTTCTAACATCAATGTCATATTATAATATAGTTATAAAGGTACAGTTGCCGGCAAACTTCTTGAAATTCTTTGGTGTAGTGGGGGAATGCGCAGAAGACAAAATTTGGGTCTCGTGGTGGAATGGTACATGCGCAAACTTACCCCCACTACGCCGTAAAATTTCAAGATGTTTGCCGGCTACTGTAAGTGACATTAAATTTTTCAATTATTTTTAAATTTCTCACTTATCCTCTGTAAAACATTAGACTAGCATTAATGTAATTTTTGTATAATATTCCTAATTTATTCGCATCAATGCAAGTCATATAAAACGATTAAAACCTCGCAGAAAAATGATGGATCAAATTTTTGGCGAGGCTATAATAATTTTATTTGACTTGTATTTAAATGAAAAAAATATTATATCAGATTCTTTAAAATTTGCCCATAAACTTTTTACAAAACTTCCGGATTATTTTCATTCATTCTTCGCAAATTGTTAGGCTGGTCCCACGCGTCCCGAAGATAGTACAGCCAATGTCACCATTTCTCAAGCTGTTTTTTTGGGAACACAACATTTTCATCTTAATGGCTCGGCTTCTGATGTTATATTACTTACCATCAGAGCGATCTCTCGTTTCTCTGCTCCCTTTCTGATGATTTTTCATCCCTGTTCTCGCGTTCCCCTCCTGTACCGACCCTCAGCCGCCATTAAATAAAGATCGAGGGTCGTTGACTTCCCAACCCAATTCCGCATCACGTGTCCCCGTTCTGGAGCGCGCAGCTCCAGCCGAGGGTTCGCCAGCGTCCTGCCCCATCGTGGTCAAGCCAATCAGTGATCGCTGATGGTTTCACTATCTTTCAAAGGTAATTTAGTTTAAAATATGTTTTATTTTACTTTGTAATACACACACACACTATAAGTTATTAAATTACTACTATAGTTTCGAGGGGAGCAACTTAAATACAAAATTTATCAATCTAATCGGGTAGGTCAGGGGGGCGCGCGGTGGGGAGGGGTATTTTTTCCGCAAAAAGCTCTAGGATTGGTGAAGTGGACTGAAATGTGAGATTATTTATTAATGCGTTGCACCACGAAGTATCTGCCAAATCTTTCAATGATATTTAAGTAATTTAGTTTATTCAAAAATACTCGATTATGCAGGCTGGTCACTGATAGACTGAAGGGTTTGTAAAAATCATAACCCTTTTATTTAAATTTTCTTTTTTTAAAGTTGTAGAGCATTCCTTGGAGATTAAAACGGCTTTGTATCATGTCCAGCAGTAAGTAAAACTCATTGAGTGCAAAGTCAATTATTCTAACTCAGAGAAAAAATACCGGAAACATTTTAATGTCCCAGTGATCCTACGTGATTCGGTACCCTGTCGCCCGCAGATTGAACTAAAACTTCAGATTTTCGAGTGGGTACTGAGAATCACAGGAAATTACATCAGCATCAATTACATTCTCAAAAATGCATCGTTCGGTTATGTATTATTGTGGACCCTTATTTCATTGAAAATGAGAAACTTCTTCAAATTTTATGAAATCACTTTGTGGCACCATTTTTAAATAAAAACTTAAACACTTTGTTTATACCACAGATCACTATATTAAATTAACATATTTCAGGAGCTAAGCTCCCTTCTTCAGGACATGTAATGTACTTAAACTAATTTGACAGTATGGAACAATTATGAACATTAATGTGGGAGGGGTTAAAAAGGGGACGTGGATACAAAGTAATTAAATGGCATTAGACAATAATGTGGTAAGATGTTTCATTCTAAAAGCATTTACGAAAAATTAAAATTGATTACAATGGAAAAATATTCAAGATGGGATAAGTTGTAAAATTAATTTGATTATTGATAATATTTCAGGTTTGGTTAACATTTTTCCTTATTTCAAGAGTTTCAGCGGCCACCCTGTATTACATTAGAAATAACCCATCAAACATAATGCAAAATTCATAATTTCAATAAAATAAATTTATTTAATTACAATTCCTATTTCAAATTCTAGCGGTACACGTCAAAAACACGTCAAAAAACACGGGACATAATAATTGCAGGATTTTGAAACTGAAAATTCGTGAATACAAAATCATTGGTTTTTAAATTGACTTTATTCGCTTAAACCTTAAACTAAATGTAATAAAATAATATAAAAATGTCAAGACCGTATAATTTGGTGCGGCGACCCTTGCGTGTTGTCTAAGCCGCCCGCTGATTGCGTGTCACTCTCTAATTAGCTAAATTTATTTTATTTTATTTGTACAGTAGATACATAATAATGTTTTTTTTTAAATAAATGAAATATATATTATTACATTTTAATAACATTATACTCCCCATAATATGAGCCAATAGCTGGAGCTTGTGGAAGGAATATTTATAAGCCAAATTAAAGCACAAAAACAGAAACCATTTTTATTTTATTATTTATTATATTATATTTTAACCATTTGAGACATGTGGGCAATGTTACAATACATCGTTGTACAAAATCTAGGATTTCTTTCTTAATCTGTTGGTATTTTGGAATTTTCTTTCTTGAAAATTATCTTGCGACAACAGTGTTTTGTGCCATTTAACTCCCTTGAATGCAAAATATTTAGATTGATAATGCCCATAAAAGGCAAAACGCGTCTCAGAAAATTAAAAAGGTAGAACTTAAAAGACAATTGTTTTTATTTCCATATGTGTAAATCCGGAAGGTTTTATATAAGTGGTTCAACAGGCAAATTTATGTCAGATAAAGAAAGTGTATCAATAGCTCCACTGAGTATCTTGTGTAGCTCTACAAGATTGTATATTTTCCGTTGGGACCTTAGCTAACAATTGAGCGTCATGTCTTATTTTCCAAAGATTTCTTGGTATGTGTACCTACTTAATAAATTTCAAAATTATTTTACAATATTTTCGTTAACTAGGCGGTAAAACGGATAATATTAACTGTCATACCTTATAGATTCATTTAACAAGTTCGCCAAATGTTTGAAGTGCTTTTGATTCCAATGTTCAAGCAATTCTGACCGCACCGCGCGTTGGTGAATTCCCATCTACTCGTAGTACGATGCAAGTTGTATTAATCACACTCCGAGAGATACAGACAAGGCGATGTACGCTGTTAACAAATTAGATGACTTTGAACCAGCGATAAATTAGAACCGAGGTGGAGTCGATCAGGGCTGACCGTCAACACTTACGTCATTTTATTTATCTATTAATTTTTTATTAATTTAATTAAATATTAACAATTCTAATTTTTTTCATATGTTATACCTCACCCAAAATAATTATGATTCTTGTGTGTGGTGAGGGATAATCACTTACAATCATATCGTTAGTGTAATCTAATTTAATGAGCAATGAGAATTAGGTAATATACTATTTATCTAATATATCGAAAATCTTTTAATAAGCAGTCAAAAGAAACTAAACTCAATCACAAAAGTCAATTCTGCAATAAATGAGAATCCATTCGGGTTCACCGGGGAATATGCACACGAGACGCAACAGCAAAACATCCACCATTATACAAGGTAAATTGAACAAATCAAATAATTATATAGGTATCTTCATTGGTTCGAGGGAAGTACTCGCCAGTATCTTCAACGAACAACTCGTATCAGAACCAAAAGAAAACGGGATTGACCAAAGAGCCCTAAATGGGTAGAAATCCACTCACTGAACAGACCTCAGATAGTCAGATCAGATGAATCTCTAAGTAATCTACCGATAGGTGGATTTGGAGTCCCCCAAGGTACAGTCCCTAGACCTCTACCATTTCTCACTCACGTAAACGACACATCTCAACTAAATCAATGGTGAACACATATATGATACGGCAATTTGCTGCCCTAGGTAGACATTATTAACATTACGTGACATTTATTCATCTTCATGTCTCAGAGTCGTGATCTACATTGACCTCCCGCCCTCTCCACGATGCCCCTCAACTTCTCCAGGCAACATAGGATTGTCATCAAAAGGGCTCGTTGCTTGTTCAACCTGATCGGGACGATGGGTGGGGGATCTTCCCTTCTGTCACCATTCTTCAACGAGTTTCTATTTGCTTTATGACATCGTGAATTATCCGTCCAAAGCCCTAATGATAAACATGGGCTTACACCAAAGAAATGCCTATTGCATTTTCTATTTAGTCGGTCCACCTGGTGGTGTCGTTCAACAAGGTTTACTCCCTCAACAGGCTTCTTCGTCTTCTTCTTCTTCCTTGCACTGTTCCAACTCGTTGACTAGGTAGGCTGTTGGAGTCGGTTCAACACGAGAGGCTCCTCTGAGACATTTTCGCAAGATGTTAAAAAAATTTAAGGAATGACTTCAGGAAGAGTTTGTCTTTTCTTGGTGTATAGTAGTAGAATGAAGATATTTTTACAACTTTTTGCCATAAACCTCGCCTAGTTTTATTTCTGGTTCGCAACCACCGTAGTTAGTTATTAAAGATCCGAGATTATTTAAGTCCTTGCCAAGTCTGGAAGGATAAGGAATAGTTATGGAAATATGCAATTACAAATTTTTCCCTTTTTTCAATATTTCTGACTTTTTTTTGCAAAAAGTTGAACTATCATTAAAGTAACTTATATCGATTATGAAAAATTCATTCGCTTTAATAGAAGTCGAATAAAATTATAAAATCCTTGCGAAAATTGAAAATAGATTTTTTTAACATTTTTTTATCATTTTATTTAAATTGTATTGAAGCGAATGAATTTTTCATAATCGTTATAAGTTCGTACGACTCGGGACATGACTTTTTTAACACTCTATTGTCTTTATTTTAATACTGCGAAGCAAACTATTATTCATTATTTATTGCATTTTCTACACGTACCAGAATAACCACCAATATACACAACTGTAACATGAATGACGCAACATTCTACAGTGCGCATAAAATATAAACGTCAAAATAACTGCATCACAATGTTACACAATAACTGTCAAGATACAGGAAATAGCAATATTGCTTAGTTCAGAATACCTCTCAAATCTACACTGTCCTTCACGTGAAGTCAAGAAGACGACTTTCATTCGTTGTGCGTTATTATGATTGTGAACTTTTTGGATTTACAGGTCGTCTTGGAACGAATGTGTACACCGCGTGGCGTCCCTTGTGTGGGATTTCGCGTGACAAAGGCCCCTTGAAGCGCCGCTCTGTCATAGCGGTCGAGAGCCATTGACTTAACCCCCCGAGGGCGGGCGATGCGCGATTTCAACTCGGGTGCGTGCTGAAGGGGTTACCGCTTGACTTGTGGATGTAGGATGCTCAAAAAAAAATCTCTTCCTCATTACACCCTTACTATATTTTCAAATATCAAAATCATGCGGTGGCTCTCACAAAATTTTATGATTAATAATTTGCATAACAATGTGGTCAAAAGTGACATGAAAATTAATAATAGTAAACTAATGACTTAATTGGGTACCCCCTCAATATTTCACAAGTAGATTTAAACATCGCTGTCCGATAAATTATATCAGCAAGCCTATTTCACAAGTTTTTTTCTCTACCTTAAATGATTAATTTATACGACGGGATCTCATCCAGTAGCAGTAACCTAAATATATTGTTTAAAATCTAAATTTAAATTTTCAAGTACGTTGTTTTAATAAACAAAATTTGCAACACTCGCTTACTTCGTGGAACAATAATAGATTTTATTTTTGGCTGGCGAAGAAGAAATGGAGTGTATTAATACAGCAAAAGAAAACCATAATAATAAGAGAGAATAATTGAAGAAGAGAATAAAAATAAGAAAAAATGTCTGAGTACTTTGTTGGTGTAGTAGTTATGACGACTCTTGTCTAGTGATCCAGTAGTCGGTGGTCTGAGGCCCATGTGCACAAATAATCGGCAAGTCAGTCCTGTTTTCATAGCACAAGCGTATAGCTTAATTTGTTAGGATTTTTATTTTTTTAAATAAATAAATATTGAGTAGAAATAGACATTCTCGGATCTGTATAATGTTGAATGAACTCAACATAATAACCTTCAAACACATAATATATTTTTGGTATGGGATTCACTTTTAAAATAATTAGAAGAAACATGTAGATAGAATTTAATAGGGAAATTGATGTAAATCAATATGGTCATACGTATAGAAGAGATTTCTATTGCTTTCAGGAAAAAGTCAACTCTCAAAATCTATAACGTTTAGTGCAATGAAGATCTTCAATGAAATGTCAGTGGAAATAAGAGTGAAACAAAATGTGCTTAAATTTTAAACGAAGCTTAGAAAATATGTATTTTGTATATTTTGGATAGGTCAGGCAGGAAAATAAGAATAGAACAACAAGTAGATGTATTATACATTTAAAATAAATCTATAAATGTATGACATGTGTTGTTGTAAAAATTGTAAATCGGTTAAAATATTATGAATAGTGTTTGTTTATATTAGAGCGTAATATGATATGTTTATATATCCTCAATTTAATTGATTAATCTTATTGTTACGTAGTATTTCGTTTTATATCTTTATTATTTTGTTCTCACTATATTGTCAGTTGCTCATCTCGGCACAGGTTCTTCCTAGTGAGATGAGCGGCTCCATTTACCATGTCATGTATCAAGATAAAGATAAATAAATAAATAAATATGATGTATGTATATGACCCTGAGAAGTATGACATTAAAATATAAAATGTATTTTGTAACATGTATTTATTTTTAATACTAATTACTTTCTTTATCATTTCTTTATGACAAAGAATTTTTTTTCAATATTCAAAATAAAACTAAGAGTGCCGTCATGTTTACGTACGCTCTATATTAATAATAGGTAATAATATTTTCAATCTTTTGAAATTCAAAGTTATTTTAAACTTTCTAGTTTTATCCAAGTCCATAATTATGACGTCCGTGCGGTGTGCAATAAACGTGTTTAAGATAAAACACCCGATCATTCGCATCGGACCCGAGAACACGACCGGGAGTACCTTCGGCCCCTTTGAAAGTTCTTCGTCATCTCCGTAACAAATCGTCGCGCAGTGTCTAACCTTGACCAGGCTTATTCTAATCCCTATCGCCGTTGCATAATGCATGAAGCTGCCCGAAGCGAGTATTACTTGGGACCGTGCGACCTGCCGCCCGCTATTGTCACATCATTTGAATACTTCGTGGATATGTCACAATGGAGGGCTCGCGGGAACTGTGGTCAACGTCGCGGACCGGGATTTGGTTTAAAAATAAATGCTTTTTAATTTAAAAAAAAAAAAATTAACCGGTGGAATGCCACGCAATTTCGCGCACGATTGCTGTTTTTTAGACACTTTTTTGTGATGGTTATATTCATGTAAAAATCAACAATAATCGCTAAGAAGTTGCAATTTCTGGTTTCTCAATATACAGACTTCAATAATTACTTATATTTCAATAATTACTTGTACAATAATTACTTTTTCGTTAATTATGAAAATAAGTAACGAAATTTACTGTCAGAAATACAATAGCCGGCAAACATCTTGAAATTCTGCGGCGTACTGGGGGGACGTTTGCGCATCTACCTTTCTACCAACGAGACCCAAATTTCGTCTTCTGCGTATTCCCCCACTTAGCCAAAGAATTTCATGAAGTTTGCCGGCAACTGTACACGCACATGTTTATCGAATAAAACCATGGAAGCAATAACACTAATGTTTTAATTCAATATTTTTATATATAAGTTTTAAATTCAATATTTTCGTTCTAAATATGTCAACGAATATAAGAATACTTTATTTTAGCATTTTTTTATTTAAAAATAATACTATTTAAACATATAAATAACCCAGTTAATGCGCGGTTCGAAGACGACATTTGGAATGATTTTTTGTCCGCTTTGCGCGGCAAATGAGATTACTTGACAAATAGAACCCGTTCATTCATTCAAAAACTTGAGATATAACCAATGATAAGCTTTAAAAACCCATAAACGCAGGTAAAATAGGCCGAATTTGCATACGTGTCTAGGGAGCGCAGATCTGCTCTCCAGCACCCGACCGGTTAAGAAGCCCATCGTTTGATCACTGCCTAGTATATAATCTTATACATAAAGGAGATGCTTCTCCCGATCATGATTGATCCCTTAAAACTGAATCTGATTAGGGTACTTTTTTTGTCACATATCACCATATAGCGAGCCTCAAACTATAGAACAGAGACGTTTATTGCGTATTTATGGCAATTGATTAGTTATGAAAAAGACCGATGATAATGTGCGATGTACTTAAACGAAAAAATCAACAAAAGATAAGCTGCATACTTCTGACACATTCTTTTACAATGCAAGAGAAGATTGAAGGCAAAAGACCCGTTAATAGTAAGAAGTTACCGTGGCCGTATACGCTCATAAAGTGTCAATGGCCAAAATCCAGCATGCTGCAACTTGGTCGCCAATCCTTAAGAAGAAGTTAAAATTTGGGTGGGTTATACAATTGTTTCGAAATACTTGTTTATTTAACTCAATCGGTTTTCGCCTAATTACAAGGAGGTCAAAGCTGAAGCGGACTGACATTGCCTTCATAGAAATTCAGAGCTAGTCCACAATACAGGTAGTTTCTTGCCTAAATTATGAAACGAAAATGGTTGTATGTCAGTCAGAATATCAATTTACGATATTTCCGACATGTATAAAACTTCGAACTAGTATTAAAATAACTTCGAATATTATATACATAACTAAAATTATCAAAAACTTGCATAAAAATGGTTAAAATTTCTGCTGGAAATTCTTCCTGGAGGGAAATTAATAAGGAGGCCAGGCCCTCAAGGGATTGGAAGATCACACTATTGCTGATGATGGTTTCTTGCGGAAAATGTTTCTTCGTTGATTCTCTGTTGTACTTTACTACATCAATTCTGAATTGTTTGTATATTTAAAATCTTTCTTTCGTTCGTTTTTCTCATCATCATTGACCGTCTACAACCATTTATTATTTTAGCCCCGCGTTCACTGACGCCATCCTCTCGCTAGTGAAGTATGCTTGTACGTGGACGTTTTGTGGCATTTCACACCACTGATGGATGCACTCGTGTTCCCGTGAATCCCTCGAACCTCACATTCGTTCCGTCCGTCTCCTCTCGTTTGTGAACCGTCAATTTGTGGCGCAGCCATCTCAGAGCCGTCCTTTTGTGGTGGGCCTATTGTAAGGCGACATCTTTGTGTGGGGCCACGCTTACGGCTGACACTTATTGCACGAAGAATGCATTCAATCGGTTGACGTATGCAACGCGCACTCCTTGAGATTAATCGCGGTGCGCGCTCCGGAGTTGACTTGACAATTTCTAAAGAAATCATCTTGGACGATACCAGCAGAAAGCAATCTGCTTTTAACAGTGGAAGCTGCACGGCCATGAACGCGGTCGAAAATATTATTTATTTACGAGGGCTGTATGATGAGTATCATTACACTTAGTTCAGCAATATTCCTATTTAAGTCATCCTATAACATAGCAGTTGAACTCATCAAAATAAGAGAGTGTAAATTATTGTTCGGGCGATATACGTGCGCTGTTCTGTAAGCCAATAAGTACCGAGCGAGCCGACATAAACTACACATACATTAAGGTCGAAGTTTGTAGCGCAATGTAATAATGGTTTCCTAATGCAGCTATGATTAGAGAATTTATACAATTTTTTGCTATTTTTTTCCTTGCTTTATCTAAGTTTATTGTTTATTGTACATTTGTTGACATAAATTACTAATAACTCCACACTTAGGTAAAACCTGTTCGGTGGCAGTTATTCTCACTTACGAGTTATGTCATATTAACATAAATAACAATAGTTAAGAAATAGAAAAGTAGAAATAAAAGCAGAATAACAATTTAGTAGTATATACATATAAACACAGGAATACATGAATCTAAAAGAAAAGAAAATATAAACATTAAGTGAAGATAAAAAATTAAGTAGATAAAACAGGATAACAATTTAGTAGTAGATACAAACATAAGAATACATTAATCTAAAATAAAGATTATCATATAAGAATTTGTGACCATTTGTTTAGACGTAGATGTATTAAAAATATTATTTTTTAATTTTTTTGTTTTTATCACAATAGTTTTTAGGTATATTATATATTCTGTCGCCGTTCTTTCATTTTTCAGGACTTCCACAGGTATAGAGGGGTTAATGTCGTACCGGTTGCACAGTTTTTCTATTTTCCACTTATCATGCGCAAGGGCATTACACTCAAATAGCACGTGTTTGGGGGGATTTGCTCCTTTTCGGTATCACAAGGACATGTGTTGTCGATGCTTCTCTTGAATTTGAAAATATAGCTTTTGAAGCAACCATGTCCTGATAGCATTTGGCTTAATTCGAATCCTCTTCCATGTAGCATCATATATACTTCCAAAGAACATTTTCATGGTTTTTCCTTTTGTCGACTCAGAGTATCTCTTATTCCACAATTCAGTAAACTTTTCCCTTATTATATTTTCAGCATAACTCAGTGGTGTAAGGTCGTATAAAGGTTTTGTTCTCAACTTCTTCATTTTCTTTGTTCTTAATTTCGTCGCTTCTTTTTACCAGCTCGTTCTCCTCCAGTCCTCCAGTCCTCTCGTTCTCCTCCATGCCCACATGCGCATTCATTCATACATTCTCGAAGCGAGGACGATAAACTAGAATAAAAAACGAATCACAATGATAATTTGAAATCTGTTACCCATTAGAGGTCCTGGATGTGACTCTCCCTCTGATGCCTGCCCGCCTCAACGATCCTTCTCCATTCTTCTCGGTCTATTATGCTACTGTGTGTAAGGTTACGTGGTACAAGATTCCTGTCATTTTTGTGTTTGGTCCATCGGGTGACGGATTTTCTGGACACGATTACTCTAATAGTTTATTTATTTATTTATTTATCAACGCCCTAATGGGCTTTTACAGTACAAGAAAATTAAAAGGATTTTTATAAACGTAACATAAAACACGTTTTACAGTAAATAATTAAAAAGAATAATACAAATGCAAAACAATATAAAATAAATTAACAATATAAATGTACAATATATATAAACGATGATTAGTACACACGCAAACAGTAATAATTAGAAACCCTTAACAAATTAGCAATAGAGTAAAATAATGATAATTAAACCAATATACCAGTTAAATGAGATAAGAAGATAAAATAAACCAAAAAATAAATATAAAAGATAAAATCAAAACATATTCAAACAGGAAATGAGCAATAATTAGGACACTTTAAAATAAGTAAATATATATAATTCATGGGGAACAAAACATTTTTTTTTTCGCGTATGTGTTATAATTCTGCATTAACCCTGCTATTAACAAAATGGCTAGTTAGGACCTTTTTGTAACTCTGCAAGATAGCATTCCAAATATCTATTTAGTATAGTAATGCAATTTAGTATCCGATTTCGATGAAACTTATCTAAATTTATCTGTTCAAATTTATGAAAATTTCACCTGGAAAAGAAATAAATAGATTTAATCTTCTTATTATTGATAGTTTATCTCTACTCGTTGTTTTTATTGCAATCACTTTATCACAGAAGACTCCAGACAAAGACCTCCGTGCTCTGCGTCAAGGTCTATTAATGTTACATGTAAAATATTTTAATTTAATATCGGCACTCGTTATTATCTGTTGAAGTGTTTTTAGCAGCTCTCTCGATGGCTCTCATGACGCGACACCGCACGGTGCAGATCTGCTCGCCGCTTTGTTCAACTTGACCCACATAGGTCCAGTCTGGTCTCTCTCGGGCCGCACTAATTTCCTCCGCCATTGTTCCTCTGAAATTAGATCTCACGATACACAGCGTCCGACGTGTGTTGTCGTGTTTTTTCTCCTTCGCGTCCCGCGCTCTATTTCATCTAGTCTCCGGTAGCTGCGACTGTAGCGATAATTACGTCTGACATCTGTTCACTTATTATAATTGCGGTGTCACACAGATCAAAATTTATGTTGTTTGAAACGTTGGTACTCTTTCATTTCGTATAATTTCCTTGCGACTAGGCCACACTTAAAATGTGGACGTTTTGCTTCAGACTACATACCAGTTAATGAATAACTCCAGCAACTGATTATTTTATGCATTTGAACTCTGCCTCACAATTTGGTTATCTTATTTTTTGTTGAAAATGTTAGGAAACCCTTTAAAATACAAAAATTATTAACCGAAAAAAACATACTTCGCTGACTGAACTTTACATTTACTTATATAAAAATCGTTTAGATAGATAAAAAAACTCTTGCCTCATTAATTTTCAATAATCTTCATGTTCGGTTTTTCGCGGTAGCCAAAGTCTGGCATCGCCAGATAAATAAGTTACTCCTCCTAGTCATCTCCTTACTCATAAACACCATACACGTATCAAAACCATCTTGACGACTTTTTATATTCTGTTGACTTTGCAACAAGCTGACCTACATTCGCTCCTAATATTTTTCGCTCAACAGGTCAAAACGCCCAATCATTGAAGCGAAACACATCACAAAACACCCATGCTCGAAACACCCTGGCTCACATACATTAATTGTGACTTCTCTGAGAATCTAACCCGGAACCCTCGGTGCGAGAAGCCAGTTTCATGCTACGAGGGCCACCCTGTCATGTACTCTTCACGCCATAGATATAGGGGTGCAATTTTCTGTATAAATTTACCTTTCACCTCTATCTTCAAACAAAATCTTTTGTATCATTCATCTTGTCACTCTATAATACACCTTTTGGAGATCTACAAATGCACAATGTTTTTTTTGATTATTTATCAAGTGAGAAATTCCATGCACCCTGCTCTTCCACTCATAAACGCTGCATGCTCTAACTCCCACTCCTATCCCTCTATTTAATATATGTTTTCTTTATTGTTTGACTTAATATTTTATGCCGTGGATCTCTGTAATTGGTCTACGAATTACCCAATACGTTATGTATTATTATAATAAATTGTATACTGTTGAGATTCCTAAAATAAAAAATAAAAAATAAAATAAAAAAATAAAAATAAAAATGTACATCTCAAACTTTTCCTTTTGTCATTATCTTAACACTTTTCATTAAAATTCTCATTTCCAATGCCATGCAGTTATCCCACATAGCTCACCAGTTTCAACATCCCAACTTTTCCCGCACTCCGGACGGGAATCTTTACCTTTTATAAAGAGGCATAATAACAGCCCTTCTCCAATCTATTAGAGTATGGCTCTCTTCTTATATTTCCAAGTGATTTATCTAATTAATTTTAGTTAATGTACAACTGTGTTTTGAGAAATTACAAAAAAAAATCAAATAAAATGTTAAATATTGCATTTAAAAATCAATTTTAAAAATTCATTTAATTTTTCCACGCTTATTTTCAGAAATAAGCATGAGTAATATATGCACGTTATGAATTCCGCGGATGTTACGAGGAATCGGCGTGCTTACAATGTAAGACAAAAGTCTGCAGGAATCTGTATTGTCGGCAGTGTTGCATTGTGTATTAAAGTACATAGATAAAATTTCCCGCGTCTATTGAGTAACAGAAGAGTTATGCCGAAGTTAAATGTTTCCTTCGACTGGTTCTCAGTTTGGCAATCAGCTCTTTGTTATTGAAATTTCCTGGCGCTGGAGCGCTGTTTTGCCTATTAGTAATGTCTCTGTAGCCGTTCCGCTGAAACTCTCCCGTTTGACTATTCTGTCGGCATAAAGTTTCATTGAACCAGCTCACTAGGAAGTGCATCGAATGTGTTGCCATAAAACAATTGCAACATGTTTAATGGTTTTGTATTTCTGGGAAGTGTATTCGTGGACTCTGTGTACCGAGGCGTAGAAATTTAAAGAAGATTATTGTAATTATACATTGTTTTTGCTGACTCAATAATTATTTGTGAAAATAAAATACAATTTAAATAATTCATCTTGTTTTTTTGGGTCGGTATGCCCGAAACGATTTGATTTTTAAGATATATTTAGTTCAATATTACATATTATATTTTTCCATGCATACACAGTTCCACATTACATTATTTTTCTTACCATTAATCCTCATTAATTCGTTCCACCTCGCCAAACCACCTAAATGATTATTTATATATTAAATTCGCTATGGTAATAAATCAACTTTATATACTTTCAATTTATACTAAGCCTTTACTGTTAATTAAATTTAATAGTTTGTCTTTATTTCGCAAGCGCATTATAACGAAATTATAACGCACTCAGCTATGTTACAATTGCATTTTTTTCGCACAGTGATAAAAAATCAAAGGCAAGATCGGTAGGAAATTGTTTTATGTTGAATCGATCACAAGATATCTTTGTACATTTTTATATTCCAATAATCACAAAATTGCATTCAGAATAACTCCATTCTATATATCGTCGCTGTATATATAATAAAGTCAATGTGCCGTTTTAGTACATTCTGAGATAAATGAATGAAACTGTTTTAAAAAATAATTGCCCTGACTAGATCTATTAAAAATATTTTAAATAATTACTAAGCAGACTTTCCAGATGAACGGCGTTTTTTTTAGTATATCTCCATTATTTATATGAAAAATTAACAAATTGATTCGTTCATCTCATAATGTACTAAACGACACGTTGGCTTTATTATATATATATCGACGATACATGATTAAGAATGTAGTAAACTTCTCATTATATCGCATGCATTAGTGTATTTTGCATATAGATCTAATTCGTATAAAATTCTCCGTGCCCATATACTATACCACTACATCACTTACAAAAATAGTATAAAGAATCGATCCTCAAATTGATCCATGTGGTACTCCTAATGAAAGAACGACGAGGTCAAATATTAGGTCACCTCCTTTAATGATGTGGAATCTGTTATGGAATTCGTTTGTTTGTGAGAAGTAGACGACATCTCAGGTCACATGATGTTTAGATTAGTGGGATAAGAAGGTGCTAGACGAAATGATAAAAAAATGCTATTATTTATACTCACCACCAATTTTTTGCATGCACTCCAATAATCTTATACACGTGGTCGGCCAGCGTCCGAGTCGCATAAGAGCCTCTGAACATGATGTTGAGGAAGCCGTGAAGGACGAGTCGCCGGCCATGACGATACCGGTCGTTATTACGTCTTGTCTCTTAGGCATGTGCAGCAATATTATTTCATATGAGAACTTAAAAAATAGGTTTAAAAGTAAATTTAATGTTATGTATACCAGAAATATTTTTTTTGAAATGCAGTCGAACTGTTATGGCCGAGTAATTGCATTTAAAGAGTTTGTCAATTTTTTTACCTATCTGCGTTATTAATTTTGATGACGACAATGTTGTTGCACCAGGGTATTTGACGAATACCCATACTGACATTTGAAGTATAAATGTAAGCGTTTGACATGTATATAAATTGTGTCAAACTCTCAACTATGCAAAGATCAAATGAATGAGCAATGAATAATGGAGTAACCAGCGAGTGGGTGAGAAGAATATCCAAGGTTGCTCGGAACTGATGTAGGATTATGAGAGACACGTGACGAAAATAACCAATGATCGACTAACTACAGAAGCGGGGATGGTGGAAGAAAAGGACGAGGATGGTGGTTGTGTGTCTATCAGTGGATGAAATCATTTTCTGGGGCTCATGGCTGTGTAAAAGGTATTTCAAATAAAAATTAAAATGAAAATTTATATTGGAAAATCAGGTAGAATCATGAACTGCAAGTTTTGTACGATGAACCAGGTTACGTTGCAGATATGGATATGTCCAAATAATACCTCCTTCAAGGTAAACATATATGGCAGTATCAGCACCCCTAAAGGGCTCGACAAGTGAAGATCTCAAAGGAGATGTGGGGTTAAAGTTAAGAAGGAAGCTATTGACGTCTGGAGGACTTTCTGTGAGGAGGACGGCAGCGGGGAAAACTGCTGGCCTGATTACAATTGGCAGTTGTGATACATTTTTTTGAATAAACGCCCTTATTTGTGCTCGGTATGTCAGTACTGGTTGAATATCCCGTGAGGTGTTGAGGCTGTCTTGCTTGTTATCGAGTATATTGACGAGTTTTCCGAATGTTTTCCAAGTTGCGAAGAACATATAGAAGAAGATTTTTAACCAATAAAATATTACTGCAGATGCGGTCGTAAATAATTGTAACGATGCTGTGTGCCATTGCGGCCTTAATATTATTGTTGATCTAGTTTAGGCTACCGACTTGGCTCTTCCACCGCCATGTACCCCTGGTACTGGTTTGCGGTTCAGTGCTGCCGGGGCTCTGTTTCTTGATCTTCACCGCCAACCCAGTTGCCGTATCGGGTGAGGTTTCGCGTCCAGCATTATGATATATCTTCTCCATGTGTGCGCTAATGATAAATCTACCATTCACTGCAGTAATAATGATACCCATGTTTCTGACGTTTCGAAATAATAAATTGACAGCGTAATTAATTCTTGTCAAAACAGATTCAACATTTTGCATCGGGTTTCTTAAAATTCGAATTAATATCATAATTAAGATAAAAGATCCAATAAAAAATTGTAATGTTTTTCGTGGAAGTCCCATGAGAATTTGGCAGAAGATCAAATATGGGAGCATAGCTTTTACACGATGCAAGATTTTAAACGTAGTACTCGTAGTGAAATCGTGAGGATGAATTGCAACATCATCATTCGAGTCGTTAGTTCCGATGTGATCATTTATTTTTTCAGTCGCATGAGAATCTATATGCAAATCCGTCAGTTGTTCTTTTATAGATGACTCTACGGGTCCGGCGCGGCGCGACGAATCTCCTCTCTGGCTCCCGGTTTTGTACCGAGCTTTCTGCTGTCTTTGTCGTTCGGTCGCCGACATTAAGTCCTCGTTCCATCGGTAAACCTGACATCACGCGTCTCATCGGTCGCGATGGTTATTTGGTCCGAATATCTTATTCATTTTTTAAAATGGTCGCTGCTAAATCTACAAATTTTGTCTTGCTACGGGTAATTTTTATCTCAAATAAATAACATTATTATACATGGACAGTGTGCTTCTTGAGCTACAAATCGTGATACTGCTCACTTCGATCTCTTACGTAATATTGACGTAATCTGCTTTGAATTATTTCGGGTCACGCATCGAAGGTGCTAAAGTCGGCCACCTTAGCCACACTCTTATTCCTACGTTACTGTTCTGATGGTATTCTGTTATGATAGCACAGCTTTAAAAAGCATAAATAACATGCATAGAAGCCATCATTCTTCAAAAACAAATTCCATGAGGTCAAACTACCAAAACAGGTTATGTATCCCAGAACAAACGCTCACACAGGGACAAAAAAGTTCCAAGAAACTAACCTTCAATAAGCTTCGTTTGAAAGCGGTCCTTCAAAAGGCCAACGTATAAAGTGATATCCGAGAACTTGCTGCAGGAGACAGGCCTAACTGGAGAAGTGCAAACGGGGCGTAAAACAGAGCCCGCAGCTGCTATCTTCCCATGCTCATTGAGCTTGGGAAGATATTGATTGCATTGCTCAAGATTCAGGACTTACGAATCCAGGATTATTCCCTTCAGTCATCTGAGGACCCAAAATCGTGAGGTGCTGTCTTCCTCGGGTAAGAGTCACAGTCAATGATGACAGCATCTCGTTAGAAAGCGATAATCCTTTATTTATTCTTGGGGCTGTGAATAACGGGGGTTGACAGAAAAATCATGAGACTTCAGACAATCATGCTTGAATTATATCATCATTACCAAAATAAAATGGGCCATTTTCGCCGCACCTCTCGCTCCATATGCGTCTGGTGCACAGGGATTACAACGTCCTTTCTCTATCCAATGATCGATATGTCATTGGTCTAGATCTTAAAAGTTTTGTACAGTAAGCGTTTGAAATTGCATGCTTTATGAGATCGAGAATCAATACGTAGTCCCCTTTCCAGGAATAGAGCTCTGCGATCGTAAAATAGTTGTGTTTCTTAAAATCATTTCAATTAGGTACGTGAACTAATGTTGGAGCGATTGATAATCTCCTTCTTCATTCTTGCGGAGAAATTGAACAACGCCAATCGCGCCGTAAAATGTGGTTCGAGAGATCAGATGCGGGCGCAGATTAATTTTATGATCTTTTTCGTACCGCAGAGGATAATTAAGCCCGGCTTTCTTCGATCCCTCACTGTAAATTGCGACCAGTTGTTTCTTCATTTCAACATCGATTTATTGCCTGCTCGAACCCACATATCGTGTTTTAATTTTCGTACAAATTATACAATACGACTTGTGACATCAACTGTCGTGTTCTCAAAAACAAAACCTGTGGTTAATTTTAAATTTTCCTTAAAAGAAAGTTTTAATTAAGGATTTAATGTTAATATTAAACCACAATTAAATAAAATGTGCATATAAATAAGTAAACATTCCAATACGGTATCCGAACGGCCAGTGATTATAATCTAGTGGCTACCTGAGCGTAAAAAGCCTTGAAGTCGACCAAAGAAGAGGTGTGCGGTTTGAAGGAGAACTGAAGCAAAAAGAGGAGGTCCCGGAACTGAACAAGAGCGGCGAAGCAGGCCGGTCGAAAACAGTTCTGGAGAAGACCAGTGGAATATAGCTATGGAAGATGATTATTTTACCATCAATCCTCAATCTTTGATTGATCTCACTAGGATCTAGATGTAACGGATAAATCCTAGGTACTTTTAGGTCTTTTAG
Source organism: Agrypnia vestita (assembly GCA_016648135.1). Lineage (NCBI taxonomy): Eukaryota > Metazoa > Arthropoda > Insecta > Trichoptera > Phryganeidae > Agrypnia > Agrypnia vestita. The sequence goes on along the minus strand of JADDOH010008665.1, from coordinate 49,622 downwards.
GGACTTTTATATCTTCTTCGCCCTAAAGTTATATTCAAAATCACTAATTTGGCTGCAAAAATTGTATGAATCTTTTGTTCACTGTCGCAGATGGAGCTCCCTCTAGTTGAAATTATTTTAAATATTTTTCGTAACTTTATATATATTTTTTTTTTTTAATAAACGGATCGTTTGTGACCCTGATAAATGGGTATGATATTAAGGATGTAATATTTATTTGAGGAGACTTAGTCCGATATCAAAAACCACTCCACAAGTCCAGAAGTACATGAGTACTGAGATAAAAGAAGTCGTATTTATATTATTTTTGTCTACAAAGGCTATAAAACATTAGTGTTAGTTAATTGTATAAAAAAATGTTTGCAAACGAATAAACAACTGATTATGATACTCGTACAAGGTATAATGTAATGGATCAAATGCAATGTATTTCCATAGAAGCATGCATTTGATGATTTTTTGAAACAAGGCAGAAAGCAGGAAACACCAGACTGCACCGTGAATGGATGCAAAACTGCAATGACAGCAGCGGCTTCTTCAAATGAAGAGCCGGTCTGATGAAAGGCCAGTAACAGGTGTATAAGGCGAATGTAGACGGTACTGAGAGCCGGGAGCGATCACGTAAACCTGGTACGGTTTGCAAGTGGAACAAATTCCAAAATAGGACCATACAACGTACGTGTCTGAAGACGCACGGGACGCGCAATAGGAATCCAATAAGTTACAAATAATGATGTGATACGTTTCAAGAATTTATTTTTGTGTTTTTCTTTTATGGTCACCGTATAGATTGAAAGACTTAAAATATAATTTTGGTTTTATTATGTACTAGCGATCCGTACAAGGCGTTGAATTTAGTTATAATTTATGATAAAGATTCTAGGGGAGGTGGTTATTTTGTTTTTCATAGGCTCTAATTAATAATGACGCATGCAATTTGGACCAAGACTGCGAGATGTTATCCGGATGGAGTTGAGTAGGTATCTTCTATGTCTTCGTCCTAAAAATAATTAAGCGAAAATTGGTATGGATGGCATGAAATTTAATTTGCAATGGAAGATATTTACATTGTGGAGAGCCATTATTTTGTGCCGAGTCCTAATGGGAAAATTTTCAAAATTTGCTTATGATCGATCATAAGGATTTTGGTAAATTTCAATGAGATTTCGCTGTGCGAGATGATTTCTTTTGTATTTTAACGGACTACTAAACAAATCAGGTCAAATTTTAGCAAGAAGCGATGTGTTGTTCACACGATACAGGTGTTTTAACAGTTACCATAACACACAAAAAAAAATAGTACTCACAATCTCCACATCGAGGTGGGTGGAACTCTGTAGTTAGTGCGAACAAGGACTACGAAGTCCCTTGAAGTCTGCTTAAAAAACACATAGTTTGCTTCTATATTTATGTACATCTCATGCTCAATTTCCGCCACCTGTCGTTCAGAAAAAATGGAAATATTTCGTGGTTGACACATCTTGCGTATTAAGATAAATAAAATACAGACCAGGACTTATTTATTATTACTACTGACATTCTTCTGGTTACTAGCTGACGCATCAGAGTGCATCCCTTGATGGAGCTTGTTATAATGAGGAGAATAGACATCCTAACATTGCAATAACTCACAAAAATGAGAACCTTATAAAGAAATAATTTATATACATTATATTTTATACGTTTTTAGATCGTTAGCCATGAACGATAGCCGATCTCGTGACACGGTCATGCCGCCGTACCGTTGTTTTCACATTACGCTCTGTAAAATACTATTTCGCGTCAGCTTTCCATTGAAGTACTGCGTTTTAATCTTTTGTTTGATTGCCGAACCCGTTCGCTGCCGGGGTCGCTCGGGCTTTGGTCTCCGCCGCCGCGATGCGACGCGACGCCCGCGGGCGGTCCGCGTGTGGTGCGGACGTGACGCCGGCGTTCAGTGTGTTTGTTTTTTTAAATTTTGCTGTGGAAAATACATTCGCTAAGTGTGAATTTTTTTAGGTCGAATAATCAGTAATGGGAATTTGGTTTCTAGGTACTTAAATCTCACGTGGATTTTAGATTCAGATTTATGAAATTTTGAATGATTTTTAATGGTGTATTATGTTCATTTTACATTGATTTTTTTCTATTTTGGCGTTTGCCTTGGTTTAGCTGGTAGTGCATGGTTGCCTTCGTTAGTCTGATTTCAGGCATTCTGACTACGTGGGGCTAACTAACCTTTTGAGGTTATCGCTGAGGAATAATGGCTTCAGTGCCTGTAGTTTTGACTTCTTCTAAACTACAAGACCATTCGAAAGACAAAATATCATCTTGAAAGGCCAGCATTAAGAATGGTACTTGAGAAATAGCTATTAAAGAAAGACCTAACTGGAAGGCAAGGGTACACAGTGGTAAACAATACGTTGAGACTGGGCGCCAGCAGCACGCTGTAATCAGGAGGAGAAAGCGAAAATAAAAAAAAGATACAACAGTGCACAGAAGACAGCACACAGCAGCTATTTTCCCATGCCCGAGATGCTCCAGACCTTATGGATTCTGAATCGGATTATTCATTAAGAATCTAGGTTGCCGAAATGAATTACCGTAGAGGAGTAGCATTATAGGTCTAATTGAGAAATACCGACACAAGAAAGATCGTAGGATTGAAGTAAATCGGGCATATGTCAAAGGAACGACTACCGATGGGTTTGACAAGCTGTGACAAATAGCAGTAAAGATTTTATGAATATACCTTGAGCCTTGTTGATCAACTATTGCCTAAACGGCGCAAAGCAGGGGATAGGGGAATCGCCTTGTGGGCCTTAGACAAAGGGACTGAAATGACCATGAAGATGTATTGAGATTTTTTATTTTTACTAAGCGATGAGTTACGGCTCATAATACACGTCCAAAAATCTCGGTCCTAGGTCGACCTCACTGGTCACTCCAACCAGTTGGAAAGCATACCTTCACCGTTGTGGTACTTACTTTTTCAAATCTTCTGCATTCTCATGTGATACCCAGGATTAATAACTAACCTAACCTTGTCTAGGCTCTAATATCGATTGCATTGATATAGTTACTTTAATTACCGAGGACCGGAAGAGTGCACTATTGTCTGTCCAAATCATTTTCCTAGATTTTGCTGTCACGATTTTCGGCGTCTTCCAGGACCACGTTATTCATAAATATTTCCTTGAATTATGAGACGTAGGATGTGATACTTTTCTGGGTATCTATAAATATGACCGTGTTATTATAGTTTTCCTATTTCAATTATTAACTTGTCTTTATTAATCCGATTCAGTATATCTTCGTTTCTTATTCTGCCCGTCCAGCTTATCTTGATATTTTATTAGTACTATTACTTTTATTAGCTTTTTAGATTAGCTTACTAGGCTCGTCGTTCAAATTGTCTTACCATACCATTGCTTTGCCAAGCGTCCGCGCCTCCAGTCTGCTGTAAGGACGTGTATACAAAACGCGCTGGAGGATTTTAATGTACAAGTTTAATTTTACATGTAATTTTATCTGACAGTTGCTGCATCCGTTAGTACTTGTTCTGTGCAAAGACATTGTATCCCAACGTGTAAACAGCTTGTCGAATCGATACCTCCTCATTACCTTGTACCTTCCTACCACACAGTACCGTGAGTAACATTCTGTATCGTGTATAAACTTTCCTGTTTTATCACTGTTTGATATCTTAATAATAGTAATAATAGCATTTTATTACGTGTCCATGTGATTGGAATGTGTAATTCGTAATTTTATTTTGTGACGTCAGCTGAACTTAGTCCATTATATATCAGAAGAAATATAAAGGAAAGAAAATATCGCATTATATCATTTACTTACTATCTACAACTTGCACAGACTACATATTTATGTGTGGATTCGGACACTTATATAATATAATAAAAACCATATGTATAAGGATTGCTTTAATTGTTTCCTAATCTTTTTTATAAATATATTGAATAACATATAAAAAAAACATATCTTTCAATGCCCATTTAAAATTTCGATTGAGAATAACAAGATGTTTTTATATAGTTTAGCCTAAATTTATAAGTACTATAAAGAATATGGTGTGTTTGAGATTTTAAATTCATTAAGAAAATCAGTTTTTTTACTCACATCTTCATGTCAAAATAATATTTTAAAAATACAACAACGATAATTATTTCTTCTTCAAAAAGATCAAAATGATTTTGCAGTGATATTATTAATATAATTAGTAAAAATGTACTTTGTTTTCACCACTTATACATTGAAAATATCTACATGTTTCAGGGACAATAAATAGTCCCTTCATCAGGATACAATGTATACTAATAAATTAAAAATCAAAAATCATAATATTGAAGTATAGACAATCAAAATATATAAAAAATGTATTATGGGAAATGAATAATAATTAAGTACTAACATCAAAACAAGTTTGAAAGATTTGTAAAAAGGACCTGCTTATTTATAATATTCAATTTACCATTAACACTTTCCTTTTTCCAAAATTTCTAATTAATCAAACTGTCATTCTGTATAATTAAGTAAAATTTGTAAACCCTCATTCATATCAAAAGAATGATCCATAGCCAAAATATAATTATTTCACTGGCAGAGGAAAGGTTTGAAGCTGTTTATACCTAAAGTGTTTTGTTTTACTACTCGAACGTAAATAAAATGATTGGTTGCTCGCGACTCGAGACGAGGTGGGGGGGGATCCACTCACAACATTGAACTTCATGGCTAAGGTCGCGAGATCAATGGGTACACTCTGTTGTGTCAAATTGTGCTCATTTTATCTGGCAGCTATATCCCAATCACGCTGGAAAGCTTTCGCCAATTTATCATTTTGGAAAGTTAATAACTACGTCAAAATCGTCTGTAAAAATATTTATCATTGCCAGAATATGTTGTAGAAATATTTTATTTTGTAAATAATTACATTGAAGGTGACCCACCACAGACCCCGGACTCTTTTATGCGCCGAAGCGTCCATATCGGCCCAACACGTTCGCCGCCTGGTTGGCATTATTTTGTGCTAAAGCGTCCTTCCCGCCCGGCCTATCGTCCCAGCAAACGTAAAGACGAAGACCGGGCGAGTCGGTCGCGCAAAACCTTCAATGTCCCATGCGGAAAAAGTCTTTATTTATAAAAGGGGTTAAAAAAGTACAATATAAGAACATTTACAATCTAGAAAATACAATATAAGATCACCTGAGGACACAACGCACATAAGTCAACATCCCTCCTTGGAGGGAAAGGGACAAAACAAAATAAAAACACTTAGCACTTGTGTCAGGAGAGACTAAAACCACCGGTAAGACACCGGTTCAGGAGAAACAACGTAACAATTGACAAAACGAGAATAAGCGGAAAATCCGCGTAGTGTGGCGGCTTCCTAAAACTGATTTCGGACACCTAATTTATATTAAATACACGAATAACACATTGTTTCTTACGAAAGCCCTTTTAATGCATTGACATTGCATGTTGAAATCGGGGTTCGTTCCAAAATATCACAAAGAAGCTTTCCAAATATACGTTTTTCATCCATAACTCAAAAACACATAGATCCAAAAGGATTCCATACCCCCTAAAAAGGGGGTATGGAATAAGATGCTACATAATATAAAGGTACATAAATTTGTCTAGGTATAGCATATGCTGGGTATAGATATCTAGGTTTAGATTTGGTTAGGTGTAGCATGTCTTGGTATACATTTGTCTGTCTTTTGGGACACCTTAAAATAAATACAACTAGTAGATGCTGTTTTGGAGGTGCAGAATACTTATTGTAGATATGTTTCATGCAAGTGCATAGTGTGCATAGTACCGTATAAAATACAGCCTTGCATCGTGTCCGGTGCAGGTAGTGTTTGATACACTTTACAGGCGCGATCGCTCGGATAAGACGCTTACCATAACCCGATCCCAACTGTAGATAAGTCACCATCGTCGTCTCCTGCCTCTTCATCTCCATCACAATCTCTGGACCGTTGTGAGCCACGATAATAATTTATTGTGCGTTAATATACAACTTCCTCGCGACCTTATATCGCTCAGTGCTTCGACAGCTTTCTGGAAGACGCGTGAACCACGATGGACAGTGACGGAGTTGAGTGTGCTGGCCATGAACAAGAAGACGAGAGACAGTCAATTGTTTGGAATTGGCAGGTGTCTGTTTTTAGCTCGTCTCTCCACAAAAATATACGTCGAGTCAATCAAGTTCGCTAAGTATTAAAATTTGGCACATTTTTGGTGCTAGTGCGATGACCAAAGCGGGAGAAAACCGTATACGAGGTTTGATCTAAACTTACTTACCATCACGCCATGTGGGCAGAGAGGATGGAGCGCTACACTGTTCTGTCATGACACACAACTCTAGCCTCATCTTTATTCACAATTGAAGACCCCATGGCAAGAATTTATTAACTAACGTTTTTGTCAAAAAAGAGTTAATAAGCTGTCTAAACTAAATATTGTACCCTCTTTCCATTAGAAATAAGTTTAGAACTTAAAAATAATTAGAACATGTTCAAATCTTAGGAATGAACATGTTAACTACAACTTTTTCATAAAAATCAAATCAGTTACTAATGGGAAGAACATGTTATCTTCAATAATAACATGTTCATGCCATTATTCTGAAATTAACACGCCTTTTAATTTGATTGGAACATTTATGGTTAATATAAATTTTACTCTGACAGTACTGTCATGTATTTGTTTTTATTTGAAGACTATTATAATATGTACTTATATATACTACTGACGAACTCGAAAAAATATTATAATTGTGTTCTATAACGCCACTCTGGGACAGGCGTAGCCTAGTAGAGTGGCATAATCCACAAATTTAACAAAACAAAAAAATGTGTAATTTATCTTATGTTTTATCTTATGTTTTATTGTTAAATTAGTATTAAGTATCTTTATTTGTAAAGAAGGTTTTTTTTTAAATAAATAAAAATAAATATTATTTTTCAATAATTTTAAATGGTACGTACCATGTTTTGTATTATTTATTAACATGCCGGGTACTTTGTAATTTTGGATAATGGATGGTAAAAACGGATAGCATTTGAAGGGTTTTACGAATTTTAAAAAGGTTCTATTAAAAATGAGTTCCAGAGGTGAAAAAATGGTTGTTAACTACATTTTTTTAGGGAAAATTAGTATATTCTTATTTTTTATGCATAAATGTGTTTTTTTTTTACTTTGTAAATACTTTTTTCATATTTTAGTGACATAAATCAATAAAAATTGATCTTGAATTAGTAATAAAACATATTTTTCAAAGGCGAAACGCAAATGTCTAATTATCTCAAAATGACTTTGTTATAAATTTGATATAAATAATATAAAAATAAAATAAGGATAAAATTTGCAAAAATACATACAATTTACGCCCACGAAAGCATTAATCAGTCCGTCCTCTACCTCCGCGGGTAAAGATCGACCTCCTGATGACGTTGAATAAGTTTTCAACGAAACGTCGAGAACCGTCTCTCGGAATAACATACGGTTCGTATAAAATATCCGCAACCAGTTATAATTAAACATGTCTAACGACCGTAATAACAACCTTAACTCTTTAATAACCAATGCAACGTTTCCATAAAACTTAAAAAGAATCGTATATCGTCTATACTACCAAATCATTACTTATTATCTTCACTGTCTTTTATTTTAATGTTCATTATATTGACTTTGTGAAATATGTTACCATTTCATTACTTTTATTTTGCTATGCACGTACATTTTTTAACCGGTTAAATTTCAATAAAAAAATAAATATCTCTATATTGATAGATCGATTTTTCATCTAGCTTTCAATAGCTTTAGAGAAAAATTCAACATACAGTTTAATTCACTCAAATTTTCCCCACTGGCAAGTCTAAGCCGTAGCAGTGAAAATAATTGAGTCATCTAAAATACAGTAGAAAATTAACGACTATGGTGTTGGAGCGCTGAAACTCTCCGGTTATTATCGGAACTCGGAGCCAGGAAAGTCTAATAAGGAATATCTGGGTTGACGGTTACAATAATCGAGAACAGACCTTGTTAAACGATAAACCGGTCACGTTGGCTGGTCTTTTTAGGATGCTTAATAATCGCTGGACTGCATCTGAAGACTACGGGTATTAAACACCAGGTAAGGTCTCTAGGTCAAGACCTGCGATGTGCTTTACCTTCTCGCCCTACTTCTTAGGTACCCTTCAAATTAGATACTTGGGTTTGTTTGGGGTACATGTAAAAATTATGTTAACCATTTTTTAAGTATGTATGTTTGCTAGAATAGAATATTCTGGTGTTCTATGTGCCTACCCAGTAAAGAAGTTATGCTTTTTGAAAGTGTTGCTCATGAATACCGTTATTTCATCTTCACACATTATCACATCTTCACAGCATCTCACTCGGCTGATTAGTTATTGGTTATTTCATCTTCCAGCATACATAAATAATCTGCATATGCATTATTGAACTTCCTCGCATCGGATGTTGATACTTTTACATCTACGTAAGCGTTAACTGTTAAGTTTTTTTTTTTAAGTTAACCCTTAGCTGAGGCATTTTTCTTGGTTATATTATTGACTAGTTGTTATCCTGTCTCAAGATGTTGTCTATCTTTCGCTTCTTCTAGGATATTATGTCTATCTTTCCTAGGATATTGACTTAATTAAAAAAAATATTTTTTTTAATAATTATTGATTAATAGGCTTATGTTACATTTTATATATGTATATATTTAATTTCTTAATAGGTAAATGATCTTCTTTTCGATCTCGAACAGAGGTAGGAGGGAAAGTTACTTCTCAGTTATAGGGGAGGTGCTCCACAGAAATAGACAAGACGCAGTAATTTTTTTCAAAGATTTTCCAACAAAGTATTTGATGAATATGTTTCTTAAGTGCCAATGAAAAAAAGTAACGAAAATTATCTCACAATTTCTACATAATTTACTAAACATTTTGCAGATAAAATAAATCATAATAGAATTTTTTATTTTTATTTTTTATTATTTTTTTATTTTATTAGGTTCTATTTAAATACAATTTGTACATGTTTAATATAATAGTATGTATGTATAATGATATTTTTGATATTATTGTTTTTAGTCTTCCTCACTAGGGGTTCCTGTGCTGAAGCGGACTAGTTTATACTTATTTATTTTCTATTTTTAAATTACTGCGTAGTTTTCAATAGTCCTTCTTATTTATCTGCATCGACTTGTTTTAGCCATGATTTTATCTTTTTTTTTAACTCTTCAATCTTTTCAATATTTTTGAAGGTTGGGGGAAGGATGTTGTAGAGTTTTGGTGTATTTCTATTTACCATTTTACTGCCTCTCGTATTATATGCCGGTGTTCTATTGTTTTCTTTTGTGTCTTTAAATTGGTGTAAGAGAATACTCTTGGCATATATTTGTTTTATGCTCGGTACGTCAAAACATTTAAAGATCTCTTTTGAGGGCGTTCTGATTGGAAGCTTTAAAATGATTTTTATAATGCTCTTTTGTGATATATTTAAATGGTTGATATAGTTTGTTGTAGCGGATCCCCATGCTAAGATTCCATACTCAATCCGAGAATGACATAAGGCAAAGTAAGCTTTTTTAACATCTTCCTTAGATAGTATATTTCTTATGTTTTTAAAGAAATTATAAGTTTTGTGAGCTTTTTAATGATTCCATTAATGTTCCATCGAAGTTCCATCGAAGATTTTCATCTAATTCTACTCCAAGATATTTAATGTTTTTTGCCTTCGTGATGGTGGGGCAAGAGCATTGAAGTTGTTGTCCTCTTGAGTTATAATCCTCCTGTAGAAATTTCCCCTATTAAAACCAATTACCAATCATTTTCTCCAATCCTGTATTTTTTGGACAGATGCGTCATTAATGACATACGTATATTTCACACAAATAACTTACTCTGTCATATATTTTGTGACCACACTATGTTTAATAAATAAATGGCTATCAGATCTGTTAGCACATCCATAATAAATGAATACACGAGGCTTTTGTTTTTATTTTTTATTAACTGTTTCCAGCGCAACCCAATCATTAAAAAATCACCACCATGCTATTATTTTGATTCATTTTATGGCTCTTGGATAGACTTCCACACCTCCGCGTGCACGCAGGCGCCTCGTTTTAGATCAGATTGGATATTTGAATATGCATTTTGGGTGCATCGTTAGGAGGATGGCGTGAACGGCCCGCGATCGAATATTAAGATTTCACCACACCTTCCGCCGGGTACCGGGTAGGAGCGCATGAGCGATGTCGTGTGCGCTATCACGCGGCCTTTATTATTTAATCTATATTATTAACGACCTCGTCTATCGTTTTAAAATTCCGTTTAAACAATGAAATCATGAGATCGAACGAACTAAGCTCGAACAAATGTCTTATGTAAATGTCAGGTGAATTTCTATTCAAATACTTACTTACTTACTATCACGCCGTTTCCCCGAGAGGGTAAGCAGAGAGGATGGAGCGCCATACTCTTCTGTCCTGACATACAACTTTCGCTTCGTCTACATTCATACATCTTCGCATGCAAGCTCGACGGTTGTTCAGACTTCTAACAGGACCATCTTCCAGTATCTGGTTAATCTGGTCATGCCACGTCTTCCGTGGTCGTCCTCTCTTTCTGGCGCCGTCAACACTTGCATCATATATCTTCCTTACCATTCTTTCCTCATTCATTCGCTCAACATGCCCAAACCACCTGAGCGACCCTATTTTTATTCTCTGTATTATGCTACGATCAGCTTTACATTCATTCCTAATATCTTCATTCTTTACTCTATCATACATGGATTTACCACACATACGTCTAAGGGACCTCATCTCCACTGCATTCAATCTACTTTCGTTCCTCTTCTGCCAGCTCCAGGCTTCACTTCCATACATTAGTGTCGGTACCAGAACTCCATTATGTACCGCCAGTTTTGCCTCGGTAGACATATTTCTATTAGAAATTATTGCATTCAAAGCACCGTTCACCCTATTCCCGGCAGTCACTCTCCTCTCTATATATTTCTCAACATTCCCTCTTCTATCGAACATACTTCCCAAGTACACAAACTCATCTACTTGTTCCAAACATTCATTGCCTACTAGTATTTCACACGTTGTCTTACTTTCCTCCTTCTCGAATACCATTACTTCTGACTTCAAATACAAATATTTAATTCAAATACTGCCGCCATGTATACAAATATTACCATACAGCAATTTTATATACACACAATTAAATTATCAGCATTTTATATAAGTAAAACAACGTGAATGAACATTTAAGATTACATTTTCCTAAGTAATAATAATTTTTCAGAATTTGTAAAACTTTTTTTCTATATAGGCCATAAATTTCAGAAAGAAAGCGCCATTGTAATTTTTCATACAAACAATGGAGGCATTAATTTAAATGATATTGAATTGTTCTTCTTCTTTTTCTTTTCCATTTAGTAAATCTGGTTGATTTCACTACTGATAACGTCCTGGTCAGTAGTGAAAGGAATTTCGGATGATTCCGTAGCTTTACTAAGGTGTGGGTCTCCCGATGGGAGATCTTGCGGATCTAATATGATAGCTGCGGTGGGAGAGTCTCCCCCCGCTGGATGCTGCTTTTGCTCGAAGGTCGATATCAGCCGGTCTTGGCCTCGTGGCTGCAAGTCGCCTTTTCTTTGTTTTAATTTCCGTGGTGTCCCCCTTTTCTTTATGTTATCCCCTATTGGGGCGGTCTTCTTTTTTTTTCTTTTCGTGAATTATTATTTCACTTTTTCTTAACTGCAACCGACATCCACTGCTTCCGCCGTGGTAGCTGTCTTGTGAAATTCTTATTTTTGTTGTGTTTTATTATATTGTTATTCTTTTTTATATATGTATGATGTTAATAAAGATAATTTCCTTGCGACAGGGGCTGTGAATGTTTGTGTTTGTGCACCCTCGCAAATGTTTATACGACCCGAGCGAGGAAGTATGCTCCTGCATTGTAGTTGAAAAATATGTCAACCTGGTAACGATTGAGTAGGAGCACCTTCCACGTCGGGGAAGCTTTTGCTCTTAGAACGGTCCTGGGTAAGCGGCGGGTACCATTCACAGATCTGTTGATCTGTGATACAGAAAACTACGGCTCCTGGGATGACGAGGTCCAGCTATCCCTCCATCTTTTCGGTGGTCTTCCCGTTGGGCGTCGTCCAGAGGGGATTTCATTCGCTGCTGTATGCACGAGTCTGTCACTGTCCATTCTGGCTACGTGAGCTATGATGAATTAATTGTTAGATTTCAAAAATTCTAAGGTAAAACAAATATAATCAATAATCAATTCAATTCAAGGGCTGATTTTAAGGTACTTAATATCTTCCTCAAATCCCTACCACGAATTAGGCCGCGACATCACCGGACGTTTGATTATTTTACATATTTTATTTAATGGAACCGTTATTGTGCGTCCGCCTTGACGACATTAAGTAGTATCGAAATCGGACGACGTTAAAAATAAACAATGTGGTGTATATTATATAAAGTGAATATATAATGTAAACCATATTGTTGTTCATGACTCTGGCTTATTTTATAACCAAACTTAAGCGAATTGCCAATGTTCGATCGAACATGTAATACGTGTTTACCCTGCACCAAAATTTAAATACTATATTCCCGTTTATGCCGAGAACTGTTGCGTGTCCAGAGGTAGACTTTATTGTGCCTGGAACCAATGAACTCCTGATATATGCGGTAGTTTCATGTTTTTTAACTTTGTAAATTAAAAATTAACAAATAATTTTTTGGGTATGTTAGAAACCCATTTATTGTCCCCAGAATGATTATCATTAATTAAGATGAATTATAGATGTCTCACAGAGACGAAGCTATTTATATAAGAAAGGATGTTTGATGGTGTAAGCGTAGTTGTATTGAATAAAGTGAGCGAGTTACATAAATTCCATACATAAAACATTCCTTATTTGATAGCTGCGTTATCGATCGTGGTTGGAATCGACAAACGTTACATTGTGTAGCCAATGACAGGTCGTAAGCCCTGCAAACGCTCAAAAAAGACTTCCATAAATGGCTTCGTCTCTGTGAGATATCTCTAATTTATCTTAATTAAAACATTGCTTATATTTTTATTTTCTAGTATTTCTAATTTCTCAACCCTAACGTGTTTTCTGTAACACGTTATGTAAAATATATATACTATATATATATATATATATATATATATATATATATATTTTTTTTTAATTAATATAAATTTTATCATATCCAGACGACCCCATGATGAAAACGACTTCCGGAAAATGTATATGTTCGGTATTTTAACGAAGTGCAATTTGAATAATACATACGTTCGCATAAAGCATAACTTACATACGAATGTCCAGAGTCAGATCATAAGGCAATTTGTATAGTCCCTTAGTTTCCTGATCTCATTACCTCATCAGCTCTCCATAAACTGGCCTTCGTCGTCTGTTTCTCTGCCTAATATTCACCCTTTGTTGGGGGTAGTGGCACGTTTTACTTTCCCCATAAAGCCAGCATCAGTTTGTCGAAATATGATTAATTAAATAATTATATTTTTGATGTCTATGGCTTTGACTTTGTAGTTGGACATAATTATTAATTTTAATAAACTTAAAATTTTTTACAAACCACTCGGAGTAGAGGAGAACAATTTAGTATAAACCACTTTGTATTGGGTAATTTAAATTAATAATTAAATAATTTTTTAACTCCAACACCTACCTAAGAATATAAATGTGATAAAAATCCATCTCTGTCATGTTACGCTGGACATCACCTTCCCAAAATATAATAAATATACTGAATTAATAAATAATTCTGAATGTTCTTTGTAAAATTATCTGGGCTATTCTGCCATGCATATCCTACCTATTCAGCCGAATTTTTTAATACCATCGTAGGCTCCATCATGTCCTTGTATCCAGTGGATGAAAACTACAAATAAAATAATTAAGAAATAAAATTATTGATGAAGTGAAGTTTCTTAGTTGCGCTGTATCAAATACTTTGCTGCATAATCAGTAATTTATATTATTAATATAATAAAAGCCCAGGTAGTTATGTATATTTATCATGTGACGTTGTACCTGAGGAAATCTTGTGGAGTTCTTAATATAACTCCTCAAACTTCTTAATATATCGTATATTCAAATATAAAATTTATCACTATCACCTTTTTATGCATTTCTCTGTGACGTGAAGCGCTTTTTCCGTTTTAACAAATTCTGGTGAAAGATTAAATTCCACCGCGCTTCTTCTAATTCCATATTCATTCATTAAAAAGTCTATAAAAGTAACACGTGTCACAATAAATATCCAACTCGTATTTCATTATACTCGAATAACACAAAATACTAAATCAACCTAGATGATGAGGCTACTGATTTATGACTTATTTTAAAACCGCAATGTCATACGAGCTGGAAAATAAAATAATACGGCAGTGATATCCGGCCTGTCATGCAACGGAATGCCCCATCTTTGCTTCGGCATAAATCAAATCAAGCAATATTATATTATATTATTTATTTATTTATTTAATATTCATGGAAGACTAACAGCACAACAAAAAAGCATAGAAAACATTAATATATTAGGTCCTTACATATGAAATTGGCGTTTAGTATGGGAGGAACATAAAGTCGATTTTTTTTTATTATAATATATTTATTTAATCAAAGTATGTACCATTGCTATCTATGCACTTTTGCCATCTCATAGGTAATTCATCGATCTCTTTACTAAAAAAAACATTCGGACGGGAATCAATAAAATCTTTGAAGGCGGTTTGGACTGCCCCATCGGAGTTGAATTTTTTCCTTTGCAAGAAGTTATCCAAATTTCGAAAAAAATGGTAATCTGTTGGGGCAAGGTCCGGAGAGTACGGTGGATGTCTTAGACATTCCAATTGAAGCTCCTCTAATTTGGTAGCCGTCTGTTGTGCAGTGTGTGGTCTAGCGTTATCATGAAGCAGCAGTGGCCTAGAGCGATTAACCAGCCTCGGTTGTTTAGCAGCTAGCTTTTCCATCATGGTTTGCAGTTGCTGACAATAGACATCTGCCGTAATCGTCTGGCCAGATTTAAGAAAGCTGTAGTGAACGACACCAGCACTAGTCCACCAAACGCTCACAAGTAATTTTTTGGAGTCAATTTTCGCTTGGGGCATGGTTTGGCTGGTTCGGCAGGGTTCAGCCATTGCGATGAGCGCTTCCGATTATCGTACAGGATCCACTTTTCATCACAGGTAATGATTCGATTTAAAATCCCTTCATTATTGTGCCGGTTGAGTAATGCAACGCAGCAGTCAACGCGCGTTTGTTGATTTGCTTCACTCAATTCGTGAGGTACCCACCTTTCAAGCTTTTTCACCTTACCAATTTGCTTCAAGTGGATTAAAACAGTTTTATCACTAACACCGCAGCCTGCAGCTAACTCGGATGTGGTTTGCGATGGATCCGCTTCCACAATAGCCTTCAATTCTTCATTATCAACTTTGGTCTCCGGCCGTCCACGGGGCTTGTTCTGCAGGTCGAAATTTCTAGAACGAAAACGTTGGAACCAAAAACGCACTGTGTTTTCTTTTGCGGCACCGTCGCCATACACATCATTAATCCTTCGAGCCGTTTCTGCAGCACTGGTGCCACGGTGGAACTCGTACTCGTAAATAACGCGATATTTCAAGTTTTTCATTTTGTAAACTGAGTGACGCAAAGAAAAAAACAATTGAGGAAAAAACAAATGAATTATAATTTTCAAAACACAAATACATGAGTAAATAGCTGTATAAATTTGGATTTGGAATTCCTAACCAAAGATAAGATATTTGAGATCAAATTTGCCAGTACGGCAAAACCCCAATTTCATACGTAAGGACCTAATAATATAGATGGGCAATTACAGGTCTCCACATTTAGAAATATGTTAGTAATGATAAATATGTTATGAAGTAAACTCAGGCATGTTAAGAATTATATAACAAGAAAGAATAAAAAATCTAAACAAAAGACAAAGAGACTTAATTATTAGCAGAAAAACATAGGCATGTTAAAAATAAAACAAAAAGAATGAACAAGAGAAAAAGAGACTTAATTATTAAGTAGAAAAAAATTCTGCACTCAAAATTTTTCTTAATCTTGTGTGGCTGCTCTTGAACAGATCAATATTCAATAATCTTATCAGTTTATTGAATGCATCGCATACCCTCAAGAAATATGAATTACGATGATAGTTGAACGACTGGGTTTGTATCTGCGAGACCTACAGGCAACATGGAATTTTAGTCTATTTAATAGTTCAGGACAGTCAACGTTGCCCGATACAATATTTAGTAGGTACATCAAATCACCCATTTCCCGACACGCGACGTTTGTGTAGTGGTAGGATGTGATATTTTCCGAATAGGACTTACTTGCCGGTCAAGAAATTAACAGCACAAGCGTATAGCTTATTTTGGAAATATTAAGAATATTGATGATAAGTTTTCTTTGTTCGCATCCCTATTAAAAGAGAAATCCTAATGTATAATTTGATAAAAAAAAAATTCCTACTCCTTGTGAACTTTTTAACAAGCCATTATTAATACAGAGCTTAATTACTATTTTTAGGTCCAGCGTTAGGTTAGCAGCATCCCTATCATGCGGAAAACCGAAATTTCATTCCTTGCTGGGACATATTTTATTTAGTTTCACCATACTTTTAATTTAAGAGTCATCTAATTTTACATATATTTTTCTCTTTGAACTAAAAGTAACATATTCTATGATGCATATGTCTAAGACACGTAGCTCGTGATTTATTTCGTGTAGTGCTGGCTCCTTCGCGCGAATTATATTATACATTTTTATCGCCCGTAGGAATAGCGGTACTGCGATAACACTACATCTTTCTGCGAGATTAGCTCTTCCTCGCGATTAAACATTTGCACCTATGCTACGTTGTTTTGAATTAAATTTTTAAAGTTTTAGCGTTTTAAGGAGAAAGTCGCGTAAGAACCACTTGAGATTTTTCCCGAATGGGCGATTCCGTAAGAAGTACGGCTGCGCCTAATGCTTCGTTAGTTTGAATGTTTGCCTCTAATTTGCGAGCGCCGTTTGTGGAAATTGACCGCCCGATTGGTCGGCTGGCTGGTTGGTTGGCTGGTTGGTTGGTTGGTTCGCTCGCTCCCAAGGCCGGCGTCTGTGGGCCGCGGCTTACGCAACAGTTTCCCCGGACATTTTATTGCCTTATTTTGTGCACGACTTGCCAGAGCCATCCTTGGCGAGCGACTTGCGTATTATTATAACGATCGCCCTCGCTACAACGCCAGATTTCGCACGACAAAGAGACACGGTAAATATTTTACTAGGCGATTTTCCAGAACAAATTTCAAGAGAAATTAAATAATCACTTGAAAATATATACAGAAAAAAAAACTATCAAAAAAATATAATGAAGTGTTATTAAAAAAATATTATTCTTAGTTATATTCATTTTTAAACAGTTTAAAAAAATGATTTTATATTTGTTTTAATCTACTTATATTCATTAATTACACCTACACGTTTCTGAAAAACCTTTTCATCGTTAGGGTGTTTTATAAATGTCAAAATATCAAAATGAATTATGTCTTTTATTTCTTAGTTTTCTAAATAATTTAAAAAAAAATATTATCGCTGAAGTTCTTGATTACGCAAAATTTTGGAAATTTTTTAGAATTGAACTAGCAGTTGAATTTAATTGATTGATAATAATATTATTTTTACTTTTACTTGCTTTACTAATTTCTAAGATTCTAAATTATTCAATTTCAGACCAAAATTATTTATGTGTAAAATAGAAAGTCCTAAATGTTTATCAAAACCGTGATCATTTTCTAATAAATGATTGGCGAATTCAGAAAATCCATGATTATTCAGACATCTTAAATGCTCTTTAACTCTTTCGTTAAAATTTCGACCGCTTTTTCCTATATAAAACGTTGTACAATCTTTGCACGAAAGTTTATAAACACATTAATTCAAAATATAAAGATAATATATTTAACGATTCATAATTTAACGATCATCACGAATAATCTCTACAATTTTAACGCCAAATCGATCAATAATATAGGATACTCGATGTTTAAAAATATATAAAATATATCCTACTCTCGTACATTTATGTGTATTGGATTGTTTTCTTATGTGTATTGGATACTTTCAATATTTATAAAATAGTATCTCTAGCACTGCTAAATAATCTCGATTTGCAGACAGTAAATGGGTCCACGAAACCTGCACACTTTTAAAAAAACCTTTTGCGGAAAGCGCCCCCACCACCCGCCACAAAGCGAGGCAGGCAGAGGGCCAAACGATTCAGTTGAACGTTGAATATCAAAGGATCTCATCACGCCGTGGCCGCGGAAGGTTTATAGTCAATTACATTTGGCAAACACACTGAAACAAAAAACGAAGGCCCCACCTCCGCTTCAAAGCAAATCGTGAAATAACAATGAGACGAATTCGCTGAGCAAGAAATTTCTGTAAAAGTGATGTCCGGCAACCCTTTGAACAACCCTTGTTAATGTTGTTTTATCAATTTTGTTTTTCATTTCCTTTTAATTCTGTTTTCTCTCCAATTGGTTGTATTTAAAAGATACTATGTTGTTTTACATCCGTTTTAAATTGTTTTCTGATAATTGCATTATTTTGAAATAGTTGCTTATTTTCTTTTAAAGTAAACCCGTTCTGTAACCTCATACAATATTTTGCTGAAAGGTTAGACCTTCTTCTTTTGGTGTCATGTCAGGTCCCCCCAACGTTGACTATCACCCGAGAGAAAGCGTCCCTGTCCAGGGCAGCACGAAACAGCTCTCCAACACTTCTTATGCCCGTCCAGTCGCGTATATTGCGGAGCCAGGAAATTTGTCTCCTTCCAACACCTCTACGACCCTCTATCTTGCCCATAAGAATCAGGTGGAGCAATTCATATTTTTCTCCTCTGAGCACATGACCCAAATACGATACCTTTCGGAGTTTGATATTTGTCAGCAACTCTCTATTCACTCTAGCTCTTTGAAGAACTCTTGTGTTGCTGACCATATCCGTCCAGGGTATCCGGAGCATTCTCCGATGTATCCACATTTCGAACGCCTCCAGCCGGTTCATGCTACTCACTTTGAGGGTCCACGATTCCACTCCGTACAGCAGGACTGACCATATATAACATTTGACCAGTCGCTGTCGAAGTTTCAGGTTAAGATTGTTATCGCAGAATATAATATTCTGCGATGACAATCTTAAGCTTAGACCAATGTAGTTTTTAAGAGGATTCGTGGTGTGTGATTACCGATTTATAGAAGCTGGATGAAAAGCCCGCCGCTACCATCTGGTTTTTTCAGTATTCTGAAAAATATCCTGCAAAGCTTACATAATTATACTTCGTGCGCTGTTATCGATGCCGCGGTCGAGGGGAGAATGGCGAATTAGGAGAACGACTTGAGATTCAAAGCCGACAAAATATATCACCATACGCAAGTTTTTCCAGTGAAATAATCATGTAAAAGTTCAATACAAGAAGTGATCAGCATAGTACTCTTAATAAACTTTTTTGTTGCCAAGAAATTAGAAATACAAAAAAAATATATGTTACGAAATGTATTTCTGTTTCTCATTAAATTAAAACGTTAAAGCAAAACATACAGCTTAATAAATTGTTTGTCCCATAATTTTTTTTAGTAGAGATGCGTACACGGAATACTTGTACCAAGATAGGGCTAACTTGCTGGTCTCGAGTGAGGTTCGAACCCGCGACCTTTGGATCACGATGCGAGAGTCCTAACCACAAGATCAACATGCTACTTAATTAATCTATGTAACTCATATCAGGAATTAAAGCAACTTGTAACGCAACTGTTAAAGAAACAACGTAAACAAGAACAGGTGTTATCAATACCTAGCGTAAACATACAGTAAACATTATAATACTTAACTGCTGTTTTCGAACGCTATATATCATTACGTTTTTGAATTGTAGATACCATTGACAATTTAAAAAAATATTGAATGAAAAATCGTTATTTTAAATGTATGTATAATAAAAGCCGATTCCTCGTCAATGAAACTGAAAATTACAATCGAGGAAATGAACGAATCAATATCAAAACTGTCGCACAAATACAGAAGCGCATGGATTCCAAGGTCAAAGATTTAGAGTTACGTGACAGGCCTCGACGTTGGAAATCAACCATAACAAGAAGCGCGTCTCATCACATATTTACAGCATTTACCTCCAAAAGCTGAGGCGTGAAAGAGCGCATATCTTCAGCTGTGGCTGTCGCATTCTTGTCGTCTCTTCGTCCGCTCCTTGGTCCAGACGTCTCCTCCAATTAAGAGTGTCGCCAGCGGCTGCCGTGCGCGGCATTCCCGCAGACTGCAGTGTGCAGTGCGGCGCGCATTCCGCGCCCGCATTCTCGCGGTCTGCCTGCACAAATGCGCAATTTTCATTGATGAAATAAGTCAATATCGTTCGTCATGTCGGATGCAATGCGTGTGCTCTGGCGCCGTCGTAAATCTCAATCTTCCGTTCTTCGTAAAACAGCCGCGACACAAAAATTTTACCTGTTTTTCAGGTTCTTCTGTGTAGTTTCTAGGATGTTGTGCCAGCTAACGTTTAAAATAACTTTCTTAGCATAGCATTCCTACCACTCTCTCCTTATTATTTTCCTACGCCAAGATTGCATTTTTTCCTCGTTTCATTTAATGCGATTTATCTAAATTACTCGAAGGGATTTTATATGTTTATAAAACCGAAAATTGACCGCATTTAAAACATGGAATTAGTGAAAGATGTATCCTTAGTAAAATAAAATTGTAGTTTGGTTTAAGTGTACAACCATGAACCACGATTTTTTCAACCTATATAGTGAGCCTAAAATGACTTAATTCATTAACTTGGAAGGATGAAGAGATCATGAATGGCTACTCAATATTAAACCTGAAGAAAAACGAATAATATGTATTAGGTCTTAAAATTAGTCGTGTTTTTTCCAAATGAAGAGGACAAGAGGAAGCAACAAAAAATACAAATTAGTCAATAATTTCTCCTTAATTATATAAAACTTTCTACCAACGTTCTACAAATTAAAAACGATAAAAATCATCCGGTCTCTCTTGAAGAATTGGTCATTCAAAATCATTCATTTGTAGTAGGTGTCAAAAATGCTCATTGTTGTTTACCTTACATTCCATTTTGGAGGATTGTAATTAAATAAAATAATAAAAGTACAAAAATCTTGTAGAGCAGAAAAATTTCTTTCGAATGAACGTTGACCTAAAAATGTTCTTAGGTTTTCACGGCCCTTCAGAATCTTCTGTGTATAGTTTTCTGGGATATTCTGCCATGTATATGTGGCCTCTCTGGCCAACGTCTCGGATCCCATTGCAGGGTCCATCATCGGAGCTGATGTCAGCTATACAGAAAACTATACAAAAAATACACAGAAGAACCTTGACACAACTTGGTGGAGGTACATTCTCAAGGAGGCTAGAACAGTGATTAACACAGTGAATGGAGACCCACCACGTTCCCAGGACCGTTTTATCAGCGAATGCTCCCATATCGGTCCTACTCTTGAACGAACACTAGCAGCAAGTATGATATGTATTTTGAAAGGGCCTATCCTATATCTATCTTAAGGCCGAGTAGTTACACATTTTCGACATACCGTACTGCGCCCGGAATGCGAGGACATTAATCAATATTAATTAATAGTAATTTTGATCGACACAAACTTCGATGTATCAATTATTGTTTCTTCTGTGTACGCATGTACATCTATCTACATATCTTTTAGTGTCGCCAGTTTTGATTGAATCCGCTCGTGAACGGTCATACTGCGCTACTCACTGCTAATTATATAGTTTTAATGTGGTTTTTATATTATAATCGAAGTGAATTGTTCTTGTTAGTGTAAGTGAATAAAAATAAAAGACAAGTTATTTTAGTAAGTATTTTTGTCATAATTATTAAATGTATTTTTTACCCCACCACGGACTTCCCTGAATCTCTGCACCCTCCAAAACCACCACTATGTCTATCTTATCTACTAATCACCATCACCATTCCTCACCTTTTCTTTTCTTCATCCAAGGATTACCTTCCTTTATCTATTCAAGGACACCGTCCTCTTATTTGCTTTCCCTCAAATGTCTCAGCGATAAGATCGAGTTAGTTTCTCGTATTTTCTGGAAGAATGTCAAAAGTGTGCAGAAACCCTTTTCTGCATGTGGTCGAAAGCCTTTTGATATTCCTCTTAGAGATATTATGCCTCGCGGTCCACGGAATACGCAACATACGCCTCCAAGACCACACCTCGAAGACAAGGGTCCAACTTACAGGAGACATCTTCTTACAAGCTTGCCTTCAACTCTTCCTGTGATCACTAATTGAAGTCTTCTTTATTTCTGGCATCACCTCAAGTACGCAATACATCTTGTCTGTTCGCTCTTTATTGTGCCCTTGGAATCAAAGTCCACACATTTTTTTATATAGCTATATCGTACTACCGACTATCATACATTCAAGCGACAAACTATTACAACGCACGTACCTACCCAATGCAAGAATGTACAAAGTGAAACAATAGTGCATTGTGATGATATAATTTTAAGACTCATTGTTGTATTAGGGCTTATCTAAGTGAATTACGGATTGTATAATTTTTACAATCGATTCAGTTTTATTACTCGAAAACCAGACGTGCGTTGTTCGCAGTCATTATTTTGACTCCTTTTGTGACCGAATACGGAAGTCAACGACCGCTGTCACTGTTGAACCAACCGAACTGACGCAAATCTCAATTGGGGGGGGGCCTAAATTACCGAAAAAGCGAAATTAAAAACGGAGATATTGGCAGCTTTGGTTGTGCTTGGATAGTCGACGAAGTTCGTGCACACTCGGTCTTTGTCGGATCGACTCGGACGTTTCAGGCTTCAAATTCAAATTATTGATAATTTACTCGTACTTAATGGGCAGTAGAAATACAAGTATTTTCTATCCATAATTATGGAGATGATTTATCCTCTGTTAAACGTTTGGCTGTCATGCAGGCACGTACAGTGGAAACATTGAAGCATGACTTTTTTTTAAACGCATATTTTGGAAAAAAAATAGAAATCAAATATGATATATCAAAATATGAATGCTTTGATAACAATTGTAATGGAAATATTACGAAATATATGTTTTTTTTTTTCTTTTTTTTTTTTTAAATAGAGATGTGAACACGGAATACGTGTCACATCAATATTTTTACTATTTTCAAACTAAGCTAAACGCTTGTGCTATGAAAATAGGACTAACTTGCTTGTCTGGAGTGAGGTTCGAACCCGCGACCTTTGGATCACGAGGCGAGTGTCCTAACCACAAGACTAACAAGCTACTAGCTATATATTGTATTCCGATTTTTTTTCCAAATAATTGGTTACGTAAAAGTCATTCTGCCATGTTCCCACTGCACGCCCCTGCTATCATGGATGTAACATACACCAAATATTATAAATGTATTTGCCTTTATAAAAGCCAAATAAAATTGTCAAAACCTTTCAGAAATTTATACCACATTTTTTGATATTAGGACATTGATGTTAGATCTTTTTGATGGTTATGGTTAAGCTAATTTTTTAGCACCGTTTTTGCGTAAGAGACGCTTCAAGGGTACTTTACGAATAAGATATCTTGAAGAACAGAATTTTTAGCCTCTTCTTAAATATTTCTTGATTCTCCATGGATCGCAACACTGGAGGCAGCTGATTCCACATAGCTGGGCCCGCAATGCTGAAAGCACGATCCGCAAACTTGGTGGCTCCAGGTCTCCTTGGTGCACCAGCTTGCAGAGAGCCTCCGATTTAGCTCATCGCAGCGTGAGCTGCTTTACAGATTACACAGGTCCGGAATACACAGGACTAGCTCTTTTATACACTGTGCCTGTATTACTATTCGAAGTTTACGTTAATATATAGTGATACTAGCTGTGCCCGCGCCGCTTCGCACGCGTATATTTTTAGTACACCGTTTGGATCGTCATAGAACTTTCGCGCGAACCTTCTAGAATATTCTCCTTCCAGAACTTTCCAGAAATTTATCGAATGTACAGGAACCTTCTAGACACACCGACACATTCCGCCACTCAGTTTAGGACCTTATAGAACTTTTAGGAATTTTCTAGAACCTTCTCCTTCCAGAACTTTCTAGAGCAGGTTTTTCGGAACCTTCTAGACTCACCGACACAGTCGGCGCGCCTATTTTGAAACAGTCTGAAGCATTTGCGGCCTTCCCATAACAAAACAATGTGCTAGAAAGCACATTTTCGTCACCCACTCCCACCCAAGCACAGCCACCCCCACCAAACTCGCATATTTTCGATGTGACACGAAGGGATATCCACCACTATAACCACCAATGGGTGGTTGTGGAGAAAACTAGGCGGATAGGGAAACACAGGTTTCTTTACATATATATATATTGTTTATTTATCATTGTGATACCCCAAAATGTCTCACAATCAGGCCACTGCACCTAAGTCCGCCTCTGAATGTACTCCGTGCGTATATGTATATCCCAGTTGAGATCCATGGTGTTAGGCATTTATTCACCTATCTCATTATTAAAAATAAAAAAAAATTGTGAGCCTTCTCACCAGACTGTAGCACCTGTTGTGGCAGTACTAATTTGAGTTGGTTGCTTCAGATATTTATTGTTTTATAACTTGCGTACACAATAACCCCACACTCTAAAGACTGAGGCTTCCGTGCGTACTCCGAATACACTTTCAATGTCACGCACACATTCAAAGTTGCCCAAAGAGCAATGGAAAGAGCTACGCTTGGGCTATTTCTGAAAGATCAAACGTATTCGTTAGGGATCTAAGATTCACGATTCAAAAATGTACATATTTTAGTGTCAGTGGAGATTAGATGCGTAATTAGAAATTTTGAGATGTGAGTTTAAGATGGTCCCCAAACGCCAACTATAATTTCGGCAATTGTATTTAGTAATGGTGTGTAAAGGCTTTAAATATGAGCAATGGGGCAGCTATATACAAGTTACAATAGTTAAGTTATTATTAATCTATTATCTAATTATTTATTATCTCGGACAACTTGATTGGTAGACGCCAAGCTCTGATCATGATCGATCAAACAACAATAACAGAATTTCTGAAGGCAGAGAGAATTAGTTAAGATTGGGAGAGAGTGGAGGAGATGGCATATCCAGCAGTGCAGGTGCACATGCTGACGATAATGATGATGATGGCTTTTGTGCAATAATATAATCTAATTTCTCGCTTGGATAAACTGACCTTTTATAATGGCTTTACAGCCCGCCGTTTTAAAAATTAATCAAAATACATATTGCTATTTTTCTTGAATTACACAGTTTCAATCCAGCTTTGTGCGCTACGAAATCACCCATAAAAAATTTACTAGCGCAACCCCCACCGCCGCCCCCCGCGCTGGGAATTATTGCGTCGTGCCACCATTTGTTACACTGTCGAATATTAAAGCGAAACAGGGCACCGAGTAAAGAAGTACAGTATCATGACGTAATGATCTCGACACACTGCAAAGGCGTCGAATAGTTTTCGTAATATAATTCTTTTATTCGGTTTCCTGCAGTCTAAGTAAACATTTTGACGTAAAACCGGGAGTACACCAGGGTCCTGTTCTAAGCCCACTTATTGTATGTTTATCATGTACTCGTCATGATCGTAGAATAATGACGGATGTGCAAAAAATTCCATATTGACTTTTTTGGATCGTTTAAAAGTGATAAAATGAAGCCATCTAATGGTATATAAAAAGTGTATTTTATCTCATTAATTTAACCGTCGTTATACAAAGTCGGTATAACGACGGTTCTGATTTGCGATCGTAGGACAATGCAGCATGTGTAAAAACGTCTTTGTACTGCGCTGACTATATTTTGAGGTTTGAAAGGTATCAACTTTAAATAACTAACCCAAGTTTCAAAGGAAAATCTTTTGTAGTTATCGAGCTATGACATGAAGTGATTTTATGTAAATAAAACTTCAAACTGCTCTCCTGCAAACTTGAGAAAAATCACATGCGTCGTTTTTCTACGATTATGACGTACTGTTTAACCTAGCTAACAAAAAGATCTAATCTATGTGAAAACCATCAAAATTTGCAGCGTAATTTAGAAGATAGCTAGAGAATAAACATTACGTTTTATTTTAACAATCACCTTTCAATGAATAAGACTCCATGGACCAGTCCTGTTAAGAATACACCTGTTTGTCAAGTAAATCACAGCTCTAGGGTGGCCCCTATTCCGGAAACTAATAAAAGAATGCCACTTCAGTGGTTATGGGCGTGCGATGCGAAGGAAGGTAGATCACGAAATGATTGATAATACCATGAGTATAGAATCGGAGACCTTGTCTAGGCGCGATCTATGAGAAGAATCCTCAAAGACGATGATAACCTGGAGAAGCCAATGGTGACTAGAAAGTAGGAAGGATCGAACTGCGAGTAGCAGAAAAATACGGAGGTCAACAGGTCATCTTGGGGTCGCGTTCTTCAAAAATAAGTAAACCAACTGGAAAACTTGATTTAAATTATGTACGTACAATTTTTTGGAATATTACGTATGTTTCAGAAGAATTTTGTATGTAAATGATATCTACCCCTAAGTCGCCTTATCTTTCGTGTTCGTATTATATCGGTATTCACCTTGGTTTAAAGAGGTAGATGTTCAGGCAGTGCAGGCAGGCAGGCAGGCAACGTGAACATAAAAACAAACTGCACATACATGACAAAGCACTGAAATGATTGTATAAAGCTTTCAAAAAAATTTCGCAGTAAGGTCGGAACTAAACATTGTCGATAGAAGCGATAGGAATGTGATGTAGTTAGCTAAAAGTTAGCAAATTAGAATATGGAAATGAAAACACTTGTTTTTTTAAGTTCTACCTTTTTAATTTTCTGATTAAGAGAGATTGATAATGCCCTCATAAGGCGAAACGCGTCTCAGAAAATTAAAAACGTAGAACTTAAAAAAACTTACCCATAAAAACCTAGTTTTTAAAAATTCAAAATTATACTATAATTATTAATTTTTTAAAAGAAAATTTGTTAGATCATTTTTATCGTCGCCACGAGTGTGCTTGCAAAGTTTCAGCTCGATTGGATCGCGGGAAAAGGGTTAAAAATCGATTCAAAGTTTTTCCGGCAGACAACAAGCCGCAGCCGCTACGAGTAGAAGAAAGGGAGTAAAAACAGGCGTTTTTATTTCCATTTGTGTGATTATGGAGTTGCTTCTGAAACAATACAAACAAATAAGCTTTTTTTATCCCGAAACTTGTCGCAAGTACCTACACACCTTCAGCACACCACATGAAGTCATCTCGCCGACGCTACGAGTTAAAAAAAAAGGAGTAAAAACAGGTGTTTTAACAAAATGTTAGTAAACTTAGTAAAAACCACTATCAGATTAACGGTCTACCGGTTTCGAGACGTACCCGTCTCTTCGTCAGGACCAACACTACACCACTACATACACAACACTATACACCCCAACCATAGTATTGTTAAACTCTCACTTCTATTGAGCACATGCGTGTTAACTTGTCAGAGACAATCATGCACTGATTATATACTGAACAATTCAGGAATCCAACGAGAGAGAGTGAGAGGGGGCGGGATCTAAAGTGGGTGTTACCACATCTTTTGTGAACGTTAAATCAAACAAAGGGCTATATGGAAAATTAATTTGGTTATTAATGAGGTGTTTTTATTTCCATTTTTGTAATTATGGAGTTACTTCTGAAACAATACAAACAAATAACCTTTTTTTACTATTTTTTATTATTTTTTTTATTTTTTATTATTTACTATTTTTACCCCAAAACTTGTCGCAAGTACCTTTAGCACACCACATGAAGCCGACACCTAGGTGGACTGGCAGCGCGGAGGAGTCAGAGAAACAAATGGTTTGGCCGCCCCGGATAGAAATCACCGCCGACGGGGGTCGCCCGTATCCGGTATCCGGTCCCGAAGCGACGCCGGCGTCGTTTTTTTTCAGGGCGTCGTAAAGATAATAATTGGTAATATCGCGTCGCGCTCCGTCTCGTTAACACTTCCGCTGGAGAAGGCGGGAAAACTCGATGGCCGTTTCCGTTTCCAATGACGCCATTGTGGAACTGTGACCGAATTTTATATTATTTCGCTTCGGCTCTGTTTTCCTTAATGGCCGACGTAATAATACACAAGTTGTAAATTATTTACCACCTCCCTTTCTTCTATAGCGGCTCTTTCCAAATTACCGGGGCAATCTTTCGGCCCGTTCTTCGCTCGGTAAACTCACGCTGCCTACTGGAATATGTTGTTGTGTCACTAGTTAAACGTGTAAGAATTTAAATAATATTTAATGATACTTGTAAAATTTGTTGAATCAATTAGCTAGTTTTACCCTATGCAATATTGGTTTTTTGATGTTGTACTTTTTTTAACAGTGTATGGATTAATCGACAGTATAATCTCATCATTATAGATAAATCTTTCTCCATACATGTGGCAGACTTTCAATTCCCTGCGCACTTCCAACACTGTACGATTAACAGATTACTTACACTAGGGAACGAATACGCACACATATATCTTCAGTGTTACATTAGAGTGCTACCGTACTCATCTCAATAAATACTTCTTAGAGAAACAAGGCAGTCCATTTTAGTTTCTAACTCGGTTGCTTCATAATTTCATAAATTGTAATTAATTCACCGTTTAACTTTTTGATACTATTGATAATGTATATTATTTCTTTTTTATACTTGTACTATTTTATATTTACTCTGTATTTAAATTTTATATCTTTGTTATTTTATTCTGACTTTTGTCACTATTACGCTTTTTATATTTACTCTGTATTTTATATCTTTTATCTTTGTTATCTTATACTTACTTTTATTTACTTTCTCAATTTATATTATAAATTATTTTTTCATTTTATATCATAAATTACTTTGTCACTTTATATTATAAGATGTATTTTGTGTAACATAAAATTACTTCTTAGAGAAATAAGGCAGTCCATTTTAGTTTCTAACTCTGTTGCTACATAATTTCATAAATTGTAATTAATTCTCATTTGTTAACTTTTTTATACTATTGAATATATATTACTTCTTCTTAATACTTTTGTTATTGTATATTTACTCTGTAATTCTTTTTTTTTTATCTCTGTTATTTTATGCTTACTTTTGACACTATGATGTTATTTTATATTAACTCTGTATTCTACATATTTTATCTTTATTATCTTATGCTTACTTTTACTTAATCTCATTTTATATTATAAGGTAATTAGTACAACATCAAATTACTGTAATAGGTTTTGTAACCGTTGAAATAAATAAATAAAACGAAATTAATTTTGTGGTGGTTTCGATGGCTGACGTAGTAAGAAAAAAATCGTCCATCGATTTAAGCAGTCTGGAGCAACTTCTGAAGAATACAGCGTGGTAAGGACTTTCCAGCCCAACTCCCTGACTTTTTCTTGGATAATTCTGGGCTGGGACAAGCTGGTTGTAGCGGGAATATTGAGAGA
The DNA here is from genome assembly GCA_016648135.1 of Agrypnia vestita. NCBI lineage: Eukaryota > Metazoa > Arthropoda > Insecta > Trichoptera > Phryganeidae > Agrypnia > Agrypnia vestita. The sequence continues at coordinate 20,005 of JADDOH010008665.1, read as the reverse complement.
AGAAGAGAAGAGTTAGTGAGAGTAATGCTGTTAAGAAAAATCAAAACCCGAATTCAAATTGAATTTCTTTTAGCTTGTAAATTTTCAAAATTATTAATTTTATTTACCTTTATGCGCGACGGGGAGGACAAATTTAATGGTGTATTCATATTTGAAAATAATGATTATTATTCATGATGTGGTTCGCGAATTCAGAAAATTTATTACTAGTTAGACTATGACGACGTTCTTTTAGTTAGTTAATGTTGAGATTTTTAGAAGTGTGACCGGTATATTTACTATTATAATTCCGCGTGAAATTTCGTAAAACCGCTTTTTTCTGATTTATTTATTTTTGATTTTGTTTTGAGGACTGAATGTTTTTCCTTCATTTTAATGATCATCATATTGGCTATTTATTTTCTGTAAAATCCCGCCACACTAATAATTGCACTTTTTCTGATGAGGTATTTGAAGACTGCACTGGAAAAACAATGAATGTCTAGAAATGTTTATTTAGATAAAAACAGTTTTTTGTAGTTTCAAACTCCAATTTCTTTCACTAATGCTCTTTTTATATAAATATTGAATGAACTTATTACTATATAAACATATTCTATGTACGTATGTACGTATATTAAATGTATGTACTGTCAAATTGACAACATCGTTTTATGACGTTCGGTGGGCGTTCCTGTGGTTATTCGTGGTTATTCCTGTTTCTTGCGTTGGATAAACAGATATAAATTTTTATTTTTAGCGAAATTTAAAATAAATTAAATTTTAATAAATATTATTCTTAAGTTCTACGGGTTAAGTATATTTATGTGTTACAGTTGTTTCGGCTTGTAAGGCCATTATCAAACAGCGGATATACTAATTATTAAAATTTAATTTATTTTAAATTTCGCTAAAAATAAATATGGAGTTCTACAAATTAAACACAAAAACCATAAATAAATAGATATAAATTTATTTATATTTATTTAATTATAATGTCTCACCACCAAGTGTTTGCTTCCTTTGAAAATTATATATAAATTTAACTATTTCAGCGGACCACGACGGTCTTACCCGATTCTGATTTTTTGTATAAAATAATACCCCAAAAAGTCGGCAGAGCATTAAAAGGTCAGTTTCACAAAAAAATTACATTCATTGTTTTTCCCGAGGAGTCTTCATTTGATGTTCGCAATGTGGAGATTAGTTCTCTTCCTCTCTAGCCTTCCAGCCTTCCAGTCGTCACCAGCATCTCCAGATTATTCTTCTTTGCTTGCAATGTGTCCAAAACTTGTAGAATTACAAATTGTAAAAGCATATTATAACTGTTTAAAAAATTTGATTCGATAATTGTCGCCAAAGGTTTGTATGATATATTTTCAAGCATGTATGATATATACCCGGGATTAATGGGACAATTTGTCGCTTCGAGGACGCTTTCAGACTCTCGAGAGTTGTCTGAGCTCGGCCGCTCCTCTGCGCCTGACAGTCGAAGCCCATTCATTCCACTCCATGGGACTGGCCGCTCTCGGTGCCCCACCAGAATATTTCGCCCTGTTGGCGCTAATTATAATAACGCCACATTATTCGCAGCCTACTGGGCCGCCCTGATATTCAGCTCTACTTCAACGAGGTCCTTGCTCCGCGAATTATATATCGATACACAATTATTACGTGCAATTATCACGTATCGAAAATATACAATAAAAATGTATCAAATACATGTATCGGCTGAAATTAAACTTTACACGAGAGCAATATTTTGAAGTGTGCAAAAAACAACCTTTGCAAAAACGTTGTGAAATAGCAGACTTCATTTTCTTGCTAAAATATCCTCAGGCTCAATAGATTGTCTTGAATTTTTATCTAAGCTCTTGATCAATGTTCCTCCTAAAGTTCTATGAATCAACTCTCTTCTTTTTACTCCCTTTCTTTTAACTCGTAGCGTCTGCTTGTCTACTTGTCGTCTTGTCTGACGAAAAAACCTTGGATCGATTTTTAACCCTTTTCCCGTGATCCAATCGAGCTGAAACTTTGCAAGCAGACTCGTGGCGACGATCAAGAAGATATATCAAATTTTCGTTAAAAATTTTAATAAATTTTTGGATTTTTCAAACTTTTAATGTTTTTTTCATACAACTTACTAAGTTGTATGAAAATATTTCAACGCGTCTGATAGACTCGGAACCTGATTATAGTATAATTTTGGATTTTCAGAAAAATTTTATTACTCCCTTTTGTAGCCCGACCGAAGCCCAACGCGTAGGTTAAGCGCCAAACCAGTTTCCACAAGTAAATGAGAAAGGGAGATAATAAAAATTTGGTTTTTATGGGTTACATTTTTACTCGTCTTGTTTCTACCAACTACAGGCAGAACTCATACTTGTGGCGAATGTGCAACAAATTTAATGCTCTCACAGAAAAGTATAATTTAGACTTGTTTCAAAATAACCCTACTCATGTGCAACGCTTTCTTTCCGATACATTTTTCAAATAAAATATATGTTATTATCTTCCATCAAATCAATTATACATCGTTTCATCAATACATGTACTACATACATCGTATATATGTATATACATCACTCAAATACGATATTTTGTCACTACCTGTTAAATTATCTTTTTCTCACGCCTTACTATAACTGTCGTTTACTTTCAGCACTTTGTAGACTGGCCACTCCTTGCCTCAGGTTCTCCAGCCATGACCCCTCCTTCCAGGGCCCCAATATCCAGCAGTCATCATCCGTGGCCATCCATGTACACGCCTATCAAATTCTTTTGTTAGATTTTCGTAACAAACACAAATAAACGTATTAAAAAAATATATTCTCAGTAAAAGTAGACGTCTAAATAATTTAGAAGCCCTAGAAATTAAGAAATCTATAAATAATAATGAATCTATTATAAATAACCAAAAAAATCAACCTTACAGTCCTATCTTGAATACGTTCCCTTTCACCCTATCACCTGTTTCTTTCGCACCCCCCACTATTTTCCCCCATTTGGACACATGACACTGAGGTATGATTGTTCATAATTTTGTAAAGTTTAATTAGTGTTAAGTATACCCTGACGAAGGAACGAGGTTTCCAAAACCGGTTGGTTTTACCAAAAATTAAGTGGTGATAAACTAAGTTAATTCGTTTAATTATATTCATAATGAATAACCACAAAGTAAAAGTAAAATACAGTAGTATAAAAATATCTAATGTCATTTTTACATGTATTTTTTGCGGGTCTTTCGAGTCACTTACATTTCCATTAAAAAAAAAATATCGCGAAGGATGTTTCCCAAGCACGTAGCTTTTCTACATTTGATGGTTGTTTTTTCCTGACTTATTCATGTGGCTTAACACCTTTTCAGTGGTAATTTGGTCAACTTAGAAGTAATTCAACATACGTCGTATTACGTAGCTAATGTTTAAATTAATTAAATGTATCGTACATACGTGGTGATCCTCCCAACAGAGTAAGAACAAGCAGAAGCGGTTACGAAGCGGCTACGTGGAACGATATACTGAAGGATGTGCGCCCTTCCATCAGACCGTGATATTCTAACTAGGGAATGCAATCCCGAGTCGGGATTGCCCATTCGGGATCCCTCGAGATTAGAATTTCCAATTCCGCGGGATCCCTGCGGATCGGGATCCCGAATATTTTCGTGTTTTTTTTTATAGAGCTGAATAGCAATTAACGACAATGCCTTGCATTTTTATATCGGCAATTTTAATAAAATGTTCATTATTAAACATTGCATTTAAGTTTTTGTAGGCGTTTTTCCAAGCATCAATCAGTCAATGTAGTAGAGTAAAATTATTTCATTATTTGAATGTGACATGAACATAAGTTTTAAGTACTTACTAAAAGGTCTATAGACATATAAAATTAAACATAAAAAATGCTGATCAATCCCGATAATCCCGATAATCTCGTCCGATTTTTCGGTTCGGGGTTGATCTCGTAAAATGCCTCGAGATCTCGAGGGATATATATGGGATCGGGATTGCATTCCCTAATTGTAACCTGTAATATGTAAATCTCCTCATCAATAAACCAGTGAATATACCAATCGTGAGTACTTACTTTTGCTTGCCACTCATTACATACATCGCGACACACTTCATTAAGTCGAGCTTCTTCCTCAACACTCTCCAAACGCATATAAATGAACGATACATAAATCATTTAACACAGACAGCATTGCTAATTGATAAATAGATGGCTTTTAATTATATTGATGGAAATAGTGTAACGTAAGTCCGTAACATCCTGTTATTTCTTAATTATCACATAATTATCTTTAACATCAGTGAGTATTTTTTATTCCCCCCCATTTTATGATATTTTTATCTGTGATGAAAGCAGTTGGTTAATGATTCGGAATGCAGGACTTTATTAAAAAGCATTTTACACCCTAATATAATTTAAAATTTCTCTCGTATTTTTGAAAGGCGTTAAAATTATATTACACTACTGGGTATTTAAAAGCTCAGAAGCACATTTGAGTTCATTTGTGTCTCTTGATGTCGAATAATTTATCATAAAAATACTTCGTGTCCCTGTATTGCAGTGATGCTCAAATTTTTCTAAATTTATAGACTATTGGAGTACCTAATCTTTTTAATAATAAGGAATTCTTCTGATTTAAAAGATAAAGAAATTCAATGCATAATGCAACGAGGTATTATCTGACATTAAGATTTAACAGATATTGTGAGTCAAAGTTTAAATATCTGGGGTATAAAAGCTACGGCAGCAACGTCCAAAAAATTCAGTCATTGAGGATAATTAATTTATAATACTCAATTAGAGATTTTATGGCAAACTAGCTGTTCGTACCTGGCGTTGCACGGGTCAAAAATTAAGTAGAAAATAAATTTGCGTTGGGAAACAAAGGTTCCATTGTTTTAAAAAGCCTCTAATTAAAACAATGTTTCCATTTAATTCCAGGCTGGGATGAAAAGGATGTCTATGGAAGAAATGTGGCCTATTTTGTAAGCGGTGTAGATTTGTACAGAAAGTAAATATATCTGGTGGAGGGGATGGGTTACAGGGGAAGGGGAAATGTCACCTTTATTGATAAGTATACACAATTTGGGTCATATCGGTCAAACTGTATAGATTTTCATTGAAAATATATCAGGGGTGGGGAAGGGGTAAAAGAGAAATATCACATATGTTACCCGCCGGGTTTTAGAGAATAAGTTTCCAAATTTTGAGTCCGATCGGTCGAACGGTACAGATTTGCATTGAAAAAATATCAGGTGGAGGGGAGGGGGTAAATGTCGCCTATGTTACCCGCCGGGTCCTAAAGCATAAGTATGCAAAATTTGAGTCGAATCGGACAAACGGTGTAAATTTGTATAGAGAACGGACAGATAGACATTGAATTTTATAGGTATAGATATAGCCTATAAGTTTATAGGGAACATGATTTTGAAGGAATAGATACATAAAATCTTCATACAAAATATTCATTTATTACATTCTAAATTAGTAATCCTCGGCGACTGCATTCAAAACATTTTTTAAATTTTTTGTATATTGCTGCCTTTGCTTTTACATCCCACATATATAATCATTCTTAGATTTCTTTAGCGCGAGTATAGTACATAAATATTTAGAGAGAATTAATGGTGTGTAGTAGCCAATTCGGAGAAGGTTGGTGAAGAAGTCCGCCTCCACCACCTAACACTTCTTCAGTGTTATGAAAAATGTCGCGATGTATGTAAATGTAGTACATAGGTAGGAAACCGAGGCACACAAGTAATCAGGAATGAAATACTTAATGGTTTGAAAGAAGCGCGATTACAGGTTACTTAGTTGTAGTTCGAGCGACCGTCGGAGACGCGGCCGAGAAGAGAATGGCGAAGTGGTCGAATTTTATGAGCTGCCGCTCGTACTCCTTTGTACGTTGATACTCTTTTGTTAATAGATGGCAGGAATCACCATAGATACTTAAAAATTAAATATATTGTAATTTTTTTAATAGAATTCATAAAGTTACCTAAGGTTGTAGGTAACTAAGTTATTATAATCACATTGAATCTTGGACATTTTTAACCTAACATCCAGCAATTTTATTATTCTATAAATACTGTATTCACTAAGGAAATGTGTTTAACACATATTTAACTATTAATTTATTGAAGGTACGAAAAACGAATGCATTATCAAACATATTCTAAAATCATATAAACAAAAATAATGTCAGTTTGCAGTTGTCTATGTGTTAACTTGTCATAGAATCCTCTAGTTCAAACGTATATAATTTTAAATTATAAATGTTTGTTAAGCGGTTTGAGGTTCGTTATTTTAGTTTGTGGGTGAGATCCCTCCCTGCGGGCGAAAAGGAAATGGATGCTGAAAGATATAAACTTTACGATCGTCCCTCCTCCCCTCCCCCCCAAAACCGTATGTAAAAATGATTGTCGCTAATGTCGGGGCCTCCGCGTGTTCGGAGGATCCGCAAAAATAATTTCTGTCGAATCGCGTAGACCTTCACAAAAAAGATCCCGTTATTTGCCACATCTTAATTTGTACCCAAAGCAACGCATGATACCTTTTTCTGCCAGTGATCGATTTGTGTGACGTTGCTTGTGCGGTGGGGACGAGTCGTAAAGTTTCGGCGGATGATTATGACGTGACGCCTCCGGATAACGAGGGAGACTTGTATTACTCGCAGCTCTTATTAGCCTACATATAAATTTGATATGTTTTAAGTGGCGAAATGAGGAAAGGCGTTCAAGTGCTTCTACTTGCGAAAATGTTAAAAACAAACTAGCACGTACACTCATCGTTGTCCAGACTACATGGACTTGGCAACGAGTGCTCGTCCAGTGAATTTGTAGACAGGTATTTAATGTAAACTCGACAACACTTACTGACTTACCCCAAGTTTGACTCAATTTTCTTAAGCATTCGATTGGTAGGAAAATAATTGAAGCTTTTAAATTCTTTAATTCTTTAAGATATATTTAAGATAAGCAAATCTCGACGTTTCGCTGAAGTCTTATCCAGCGCCATCAGAAGAGCGTCCTATAACTGCGGAGGTGTAGGCCGAACATTTTAAATTCTTACCTTATTTTACCTAAACGTCAGTTTTAGTGTTGAATTCTTTTTTTAAGGATTTTAAAATGAATAGTACCTTAAGTAACAGAAACTGCTCGTTAACAATACGATGCCTTCGTTGCGAGTTACTGTTAAGGGATGCACGCCACGCACGGAGCAATGATGGTTCCAAAAATTTCGCGCTGGGCACGAGTCTTGAAGACGAAGAAGTTGGTAAGCGACCTGAAGGCGCTAGTTAAATAGAACTACGCAAAACAATCGTGCATACTGCCAGTGATGACGTATGGAGTGGAGACAGTGGCCCTCACAAAGAAATGTGTAGAAAAGCTCAAATGCACGCAACGATCCATGGAGAGATCCATGCTTGGAGTAAGCCTAAGAAATGATGAAATTAGGCGCAGAACTAGAGTAGTGGGTATCATGGACCGTGTAGCGAATCTAAAATGGCAATGGCAAAAGTGGCAAAAGTGGAGACCTTAAATAAAATAGGCGTCGGAAGTCCTCAAAAGAGATGGACCGACGATATAATCGCTGTGGGGGGAAAGAAATCAAATTCAAATTCAAATGTTTATTCAATGTTCAATGTTACAAATGTTTACAGTGTTTACAAAATTTAATGAAGCTTTTTTCATTGTTATTGAGTGTCTTGGCAGCAAGTAAACACTAAATTGATTTGACGCCCTGCCTGCTACACTAGTAATTTACTGTATTATAGCAGACAGTGCTCTTCCAGTAGTATAATGTTCAAGAATATTTATTATTTATATAACATTTGTGAATAAATCTTATTGCCAATTAAAATTAAGTAATAGTAATAATTAAATGTTTACAATTTAATAATGGTGTTAATTAATTATATTATAGACAAAGGAAAAAAAATGATCTGAATAGGATATTAATAAAATAAAATAAAATAAAACAATTAAAAGTATTTAAAAAGATGACAGTAACAGTAAGACAGTAAGTGAAAAAAATGATCTGAATAGGATATTAATAAAATAAAATAAAATAAAACAATTAAAAGTATTTAAAAAGATGACAGTAACAGTAAGACAGTAAGTGAAAAAAATGATCTGAATAGGATATTAATAAAATAAAATAAAATAAAACAATTAAAAGTATTTAAAAAGATGACAGTAACAGTAAGACAGTAAGTGAAAAAAATGATCTGAATAGGATATTAATAAAATAAAATAAAATAAAACAATTAAAAGTATTTAAAAAGATGACAGTAACAGTAAGACAGTAAGTGACAGTAAATGTTCTTGTAGGAATAGTATATTTTAAATTTAGTTTATATGATGGCTTTTAATAGGTTTTGGGCATGCTTCCTTCCCTTTTCATGCAGCCAGAGTTTCACTTTAGAAGAAAAATACGCGAGACTATGGCTACATGTTTTAAGTTTAGTGTTAAGAGTATCTAATTGTGTAACTAAGAATTCCGTTAGTTGACATATTGCATCTTCTGTTGAGAGTTTTGGTTGAAACCCGTATTGATTGTTGGAGAAATCCGTATTGATTGTTGGAGAAAGAAATGGCTACAACTAGCAAATAACAAGGAAGGATGGAAGGGTATGGAAGAGGCCAATATCCAGCAGCAATTTCCTCTACAGAGGGGTTTAGTTTTCTACGTCCTGCGTCTTGTTTGGGTGTTTTTATTTTATTATTATTGGTATTATGTATTGTATAACAATTTTGAGATAAAGATTAATTATGCGCGGGACAATGAAGGTTTTCCGCAACCGACTCGCCCGGTTTTCGTCTCTGCGTGTTGTATTGACGAAGGCCGAGCGAGGAGGTCGCTTTAGCATAAAATTAAGCCAACTAGGCGGCGAACGTGCTGGGCTGATATGGACGGCATTGTCATCCAGCAGTGGAGAGATGAAGGCTGAAGAAGAAGACGCAAAACAATCCAAAACAAAGCCGCAGGCCTCAGTACACCTGCAATTTATCTCATTTATCCTGTTCAGTTTATTAGCCAGGATTTGAACCGCTCCGTATGTGGCAATCGCAGAGAAACTTGAATCACTGTACTCGTAGTGATATAGCAATCCAAAACTGTTAATCACTTTTTGTACACGAGTTTTGATTGATGTATTCATTAATATGGTGATGAGCTAACTGTTAATTCGCCAGCCGAGCAGAATTCTCCGAAACCGGCCAGTGATGTAATTGAACCAATATGGAACTCGGGATATGTCTGCTGACTTGCTATCGACAGGTCGTGGCCGATGCATTCTTCTATTAATTAGTTTTTCGAACACAGTCAGTCCGTCCTGCATTCGTGAGTTATGCATATTCTGCACTGCAGCAAAGTATTTCTGTAATTTTCAATGGTTTGTATTTGATAATATTTTTCACTCCATTACAGCTGTTCTTCTTCTTCTTTTTTTCTTTATTATTTTAATTATTTAATAGCTTCATTTTTATTTTTCTTCCTATTTCTCTTTTTTCTCCCCATGTGCTTCAATATAACCTGTATGTAATTAATATGGCGGACCAGGTCTTGCACTAACAACCTGGTTACACTGGAATAAACATTATTATTATTATTATTGAATAAGTTTTCTATTTTTCTTTAAAAACTAATTTGAAGAAACAGATATGACTTTATTCGTGCGATGTCATGAAAATATCGATAATTTTAAATATAAATATTTTCAATGACTTGTCACGAAATCTACATTAGAAAATTTTATTTGAGTATCTGACGACTATCACTTTAAGCTTGGGTAGAGCCGAAAATGATATAATATCAGTGGTTCTTTTTCAAACTAGGCTTTTCAAAGTTCCGAGAATCGATACGTTTTACATGTCTGGGATTTCCCGGGACCTGAGACTTATGTTTACTTATCAACAAAATTGTAGATTTTTTAAATCTATTAATAATTTATGTTTTATACAAAAATATTATTTATTTAAAAAAGTTATTTAAAAAATGTTAATTTACTAAAACAAATTAAATTAAAAATATGTTTGTACCCAACACATTTGTTTATTATTAATATATAAATATATAATACGACGTCATAATCATAAACACAAAAAGCACATAAGTAAAGAAAATTAACTACCAAAATAACGAAAAATAATAATTAAAAATACGAATGAATTTAAAATCGAATCCGATAACCTATTTCTAATTTTTTGATAAAGGTTTAACCCGTATAGTTTTTATTCATTTAAATGGAGAAATCATCTGGTTGTTCCTTTATATTCAATAATATACTTGACATTTGACAGGTGCTTCTTTCTCCCTCTCGGAGAAAGGAACATCTGTCTTGACTTAACCATAAAAAAATTATTTTTATAAATAAAATATACAATGTATTACGCATATTTTAAAGCTCGATACCCGGAACCTAACAAAAAAACTCTCAGGATTCGTAACTGTAAAAATGCAGGGAATTCCCGGGAAAAAAGTCCCGAGATGTTTTGATGCAAAATTACTTTTAAGGAAAATTTTAGAGCCATAATGCGGACTAGCTTTGTTACTCGTACGATAACAATATTCTGGTGTGGCTTACAAAATTTATAAAAAACTGTAACAAATATGTTAGTCAGTTATCTGAACTTCATATTCGTCATAAATGCAGCATGAATGGAATTTTTTATCTTGATCACGTTAATTGAAATTGACTAACAACTCCATTAAATAAACACCTGCACTCGAATTTACCTGGACCTTGGATAAGTTTCAAAATACAAGATGCAGTCAGAGGAGACAGGTGATCTGTGCTCTGTTATTAGAGACATTGGGTTCATGATTTATTGCGCGTCATCAGAGATCACATCTCTAGGGGCGGGATGCTAATGGACATGGACCATATTGATATATTATGATTTTTACACTTTTTCTTTTATGACTTATAATGTTTTTTTTTCTTTCGCAGGTATGTCTGACACATTTTACACACCTTACTACTGCAGGCCCTTCCGTGGTACGTAAATTTGTCTTTTTTAATTTTGACCCATAAAAAACTGAAGATAAATGCTTAATTTTTTATATTTTTTTAACGAATACATTTAATTACAATAGTTTTGTATTTGTTTTTAATAAAATATATAATATCAATTATTTTTAACTTGACACAAACTGGTTTTAAATTAGAATACATTTACGCATAAAATTAATATTTTGACACATAAAGCAAAATATACTCGTACACGTATCGGAAATATTTCGTTGCCTTTGGGATACGAACTCTGAAATTCCCCAATCCGGAAAACTTTTTTTTTTTTTTTTAAAAAAAATAGAGATGCGAACACGGAATACGTGTCACATAAATATTCTTACTATTTTCAAACTAAGCTAAACGCTTGTACTATGAAAATAGGACTAACTTGCTAGTCTGGAGTGAGGTTCGACCCCGCGACCTTTGGATCACGAGGCGAGAGTCCTAACCACAAGACCAATAAGCTTGACTTTTATATTTATAATATATATATTTATAAATTGCGATTTCACAATTTCCATTAAAAAACTGAAAAATAGTACAACAATGGCCAAACATTATAAATATAGTTCGTTAAAATCCTACTAAAGGGTTATGTGGGAAATTTTAGCAACCTCCCAGAACTACATTCCTGGCTTGATTATGATTCGAAAATGTTGAAGCAGCGATGACCTGATGTAAATAGTTATGGAGTTATGCAATATCAGAGTTTTCATTTTTTTTTCAATATTTCTGACTTATTTTTTACAAAACATTGAACTGTCACGACAGTAACTTACATCAATTACGAAAAATTCATTTGTTTCAATAGAAGTCAAATAAAATGATAAAAACCCTAAATGTTTTCCAATTGGATTTCGAAGGTTTTTATTATTTTATTTGACTTGTATTGGACTGACGTGCAGAGCGAAGCCCAAGACAGGAAAAGTTGGGATACTGCATGCGGTGTATGAACCCCGACCTATTTGAATAAGGGATAGAATAAGAAGAAGACGAAGAAGAAGTCGCTGTAAACAGTGGACCTTGATACGTCAATATACACTGTTGGCCATGTCGTCACATTTATTTATTTTTAAAAAAATCCTTGTTTACAAATAAAGATACTTAATACTAATTTAACAATAAAACATAAGATAAATTACACATTTTTTTGTTTTGTTTAATTTGTGGATTGCCACTCTACTAGGCTACGCCTGTCCCAGAGTGGCGTTATAGAACACAATTATAATATTTTTTCGAGTTAGTCAGTAGTATTTATTTTCATAAGGTAGTAATTATGTATCTACAGAGTATCAAGTGGAATGTTATTGAAAGTTGAGTGAGTCATAAGTCCAAGTGTAAATATGTGTAGAATATGTAATTGTTTAATGTAAAAAGGGTTAAAGTTTTGTTTAAGATTATTTTTTATTTTCCTTAATTAATTTATTTATTTATATACGTATATATTTTTATTTGAAGACATTATTATGCAATTACAGTAAGTAAATTTTCAGTTGCTGTTCTACCTTTGGAGGTAAGCCAGTTGTTTGCTAAAGCTTTTATTTTATTAATTGAGTAAATTCTGATTTCCGGGAAGTCTGTTTTAAATATGTTAAATATTTTAGGCCCTATGTATGAGTAATTTTTCTGTCCATGTGTTGTCCATATTTGAATATTTTGATAAAGACTTATCGGGTTATGAATGTTATTGCGTTTTTTTATTATATTTTCTCCCTAAAATGAATGCAAGGAGAGCGTGAGATAACCTAACGCAGCGTTTCATCTTGTCACCGAGAGATTTAGCTGCGGCAATAAAAATTCACGAAATACCTTTTAATTTCGGCGGGGGCGAGAGGTAAATTATTTTTATTAAAATTAATTCATTCCGACACCGTATTAATGAGACCCTACAAACAACGACGGCCATCTTAAGTGCGCCATTAACATTCCCCGGGAGCGGGCCGCGTGAAATGCGCCGATCTAATTGGTCCCGTATATATTATTCAAAAATAGAGCGCTCCGCTGATTAGTAAAAAAAAATATATATCGAACGGGTTCCAAATTTGAAATGGCAAAGCTGCGAACGCGGAAGAATTTCGCGCCCAAATATGGCGACGTGTTGGACCGTTTAAGGCGTCAACTGTTACCGGATTTGTTACTGTTAACGTGACTAACTCAGGTGTTTTGTAGAATACCTACGTATTTCCGCCTGAAATTGTATATACAGGTAATCGTGCGATATCCTCGGCGCGCCTCACGAATGCTGTTGCTGCTTGCGACCGACTTAGCGAGGAAGCCGCTTTAGCATTTGAATCATACCAATTTTAATGGAGAAAGTGTTAGGCCGATACGGGAGCTTTCGCTCACTGAACTTGCATCCGGTTTCTGAAGGATCCCACTTCCCTGTACATACATGCAGCATCTCAGCATGTATTGGACATTTCAGTTTTAATATACCTATACAAAATAATACACATTATAAATCATGTTTGAAAATATAGAGATTCATACTGTTTCAGCGTTTTAATTCACACATAACACAATACACACATATATGGTCTTTTCATATTTTGTTTTGAGATGTTCAAATAAGTAGATATCTCGGCGTCCTGGCGGCAGAGGGCGAAACTAAATGTGTCAAGCTCTCGGTGGTAGATTTGTAATTTACACGGCGGCATACGGTTGGCTTTTGAACATCTCGATGTAACATTGGAGACAAAAATAACGGGGTTACAGTTTTGGTGACGAAAATTGGACATTGGATAATATAATCAGAAGAAAAAAGAAAGCGATTTCTCCACCCGGTCACAAACGGCCTTCCATCGCAAGGTAAGTCGTTCGAGTTTCTACTGTTTGAACCAAATCTTAAAATACAATAAGTAAAGACCAAACCACACAGACAGTTATCGAAGTTTATAATTGACGGCGTAAACACATACTGTGTCACATCATATTTCAACTTTTTTCGAATCAAGCTAAACGCCTGTGCTTGGTGGTCTCGAGGGACGAATCTCAAAACCATTAGATCACTAGACGAGTATCTTACTACCAGACGTAAACTAGACCATTCACTGTTACAATTATTCTATATACATATACTCACGCCCTTGTGGAATTTACGATGATTTTTTTTCTTACCGATATATCGCTCACGTACAAGATGAAATAATGAATAAAAATAATGATAACCGTTGATAATCGGAGCAAAGTTAACAAATACAAACTGAATTAAATTCGTTATTAAAAGTAAATGGAAATGGATAGGCTCATCTTACGGAAGGACACTCGTTAAACAATGAATGCAGTCAGTCATTCGATGGTGCCCGTGGAGAATCAAGAGGCCAACAGACCGCTCCGAAATCCGTTGGATGATCAAATCCTGCGGAAACACACGTAAAGAAATAACAACGTACAGAGAAAAATTGAAAAAAAAAATCGATGAAACCTTCACTAGCAATGTACAGAAAACGGCTGATGAGAAACAACCAGGCATTTCATGAAATACCACATTTCTTACCGTAACCGCCACATGTTTATGTTGATATTATTAAATCATACTACGCTCAACTTACTACTGTAATCGCTCACTCGCGACTGTTGACCTTAAGTTAAGATCAAAGTCAAACTGAGAAACGAAACCCGATTGATTATTGTCCAGTCCAGGAAATAGACACAACTCCAAGAAAAACCACACAATTCTGCGGTTAGTAGACACATAATTTACTGACAGCGCTAATCTACCGACACTCCGATAGAAAACTGTAAAATCTGTAGTCTGAAACCAAACGAGATAATTACAGACCAGTCAGACAGACCTGGACATGAAATGAGTTGTCTCCCGCTGTCGGAAGCGGATCAAACGAGATCAGGTGGATTCTGCGTCCTTGACCTTGGGCGTGCTCTAAATGGCGGTGCCTAATTATCTAACCATTATTTTATGGAAAAGCGTAACAAATCTTTTTAATAGTTCGATAAATTATATTTATAGTTTCTTCTTCCTTGTGCCAAACGTGGTAACAATCAAATGTAACTTAATATGTCCATTTGGCCTTCATAACGCGTATTTATAAGTTAAGTATTTACCTACATGATATTGTGCCGCATTTGAGAGATGCTTACACCTTACATTTCTTTGTTTTCAAACTTAGCTTCATCGTGTCCCTAGTCTATTTATCTACTCGTATGTCACAACTCAACGATATTATCATAACAATCAATACTGTTTCATTTTTGTCGAGTTGACACTATTGCAACACGGAATTGGGTCAAGTGTGCACGACACCAAAATCGTATTGAATCAGCATGAATAATCTCCCTACACACTTAAAAATCATCGTTACAATCTAACACTCACCACACTCATAATCATACTCACAGTCATAATTAGGAAATAACAACATTTTGTGAGATTCTTAATATTACAACCCAAGTGTAAATTATCTTTATAGCTCACCTATTAGAAGGCTCCGTAGGTTAGGAAACGAGTATGGCTACTTATCGGATGTTTTTTCGGAAACACTAGCCGCCTACAAGAAAGCTCTTTTGGACGAATTCGGTCGTTTATAATTATTGATGTCATATCTATTATTTGTTTTTGCTTTTTAAATTTCATTTTTCATTTTATTTTGTTGTAATTTTATTGCTTCTTCAGTTCCAGATTTGATTTGCTTGACTTGCTTACAATTTGCTTATTATTGTTTTATTTGCTTTTAGTTTTATTGCTTTTTGAGTTTTATATTTGATTTCTTTATTATTTTTTCATTTTTTGTAATTTTTCAATACTTTATATCATTTGCTTAATGTTTTGTTAATATATCTCTTTTCATATATCGTTATAAATCACTTTTTACCTTTTTTAAGTACACTGTTTTTTAATGGTGCGTTGTACCGTGTATGTATTAAAATACATAAATAAATATTTTATTCTACGATACTTCGTGGTTCAGGTTTTTTCCGTCGCGTATCATTTATATCAATTATATTTTCGTGTAGCAACACAAACAGATGTTTCAAATTAAATTTAAAAAGAAACGCACGGGTACCCATAAGAATTGAATAACTATCGTGACGACTTCATCATGTCTGCGCGTATAATATGATGCAGATGGAATCAGTTTCCTTTCATTGTTGGATTTCAACCCCTGAAGGTTACCTTCGCGGCTCCTCTCGCGCACCTGGCGACCACGTGGCGGAACATCTGCGAGTCCGCGGCACGCGTCCCGGATGTTACCTCGGACCGGTTTATCATGTTACCTGGTGGTTCAGCAGCCTCGGGGTAGGAATCGGAATCCACCCCTCGTGGCCGTATTAAAAATACAGCCCGGATTATTGCATCCCCTAAATGCTGCCCCTAAGCTGGTATTAGACGAATTTATTAATGCGCAAAAGAGACGAATTGTTAACAACCCTTTTATTAAAATTAAAAAAATCTGGAATATTTCATTGTGAAAGTAATTGAGATTTAAACTTGTATAAGTATAAAAATAAATCTACTATTTTTTTCTAAATACTCCAGGACTTTTTTGGGTTGAATAGACATGATGACAGTATTAACGAATTAAAGAATAAGTGATTTTATAGAAGAAAATATTTTGAAAGGAATCTAAAAAACGATCCAGTTTTAATATACACATTGAGATTAATAAGATTTTCAATAAAATAAAAGTACAAAATTTTACCATCCGCCATTTTAACTGAAACACCGGTCAGAGCGAATGACGTCACGCCTCGGTACCCATCACCGTGTCTTTGAACCGTTGCCATAGACGCAATGCAATGTTTACTAAGTTTCACGTATACGAAATGACAGATGCGGGCGTTTTTGCGCGAAATTAAAAATATGTAGATGAAAATGCAATTGTTTGTTTAAAAACTTAGTTTATAACTGAAATAATGTTATTTTCGGTAAAAGTAGACGTGTATCTGCAATATAGAGTTTTATTTCAAAATCTGTCCTTATGCCTTTTTTTACCTTCAACTTCTCTTCCTGGGCCCTATTCGTTCAACGGATGTTAGCTATCATGTTGACTATGATCACTTTCTTTACTGCTGTCTGTAATAGTTCTAGGGTAGACTGTACAAATGACTATCCCAGGTTTTTCGGCCATGATATTTTCATTCTTTCCGGCAATCTTTCCCTGCATTACGAGATTGCAAGATCTCTCACTTCTTTCGATGTCTCATAGCGTGTCACTTCTTTTTTAGCAATTTAATATATTTTTTTTACATATTCTTATATGATCACACTACATTAATTAATTATTTGTTTTAATTAAAATTAAAAATTAAATAGCGTGTCCCCAAACAGCAATTGTATGCTGGTGTAAGGGGACAGAAAATAAAGAAAAATAAGTGGGTACACATATTAAATATCAGCACATTGATTTGTTAAGCAATTATCTCCTCCCCATCACAAGTCCCTTCGGCTGTTTATTGAATTGTTCTATACTATTTAATTCCTTTATGCAATTGGGGATTCCATTATAAAAATCGATCGCAGTGTATAGGAAACCATATCTCTCTCTATTAGTCCGCGATATATCATTTCTTATATACTCTCTTGTTCTTGTGTGTTGTCTATGTACGTTACTTTTCTTTAATCTCACAAACTTTGTATGTTGTCTTATCTTTGCCCTATATTTTTATTACTACTGTAATACAAGTGTTCGTTTATCACTTGATTCGGTCCGATTCGACTTCCGGTTCGTAATCCACGGCGTTCCGAAGTTGACTGAGCACATCAGTCCGTGCCACTTTCGTAACCCTCTCGCGCGAGACACGGTGAGGGATGACTAATTTTCGTGTCTAAATTATACATCTGTCCTAGTCCACCTGCGTCTTATACTTTATGATATATAGGACTATTTTCGTCAATTTTTTTACCGGTCGTATGCCGCGCGATTTCGCGCACGATTGCTGTTTTTTAGCCCCTTTTTTGTGATGGTTATATTCATGTAAAAATTAACAATAATCGATAAGAAGTTAAAGTTTCTGATTTTTCAATACACAGACTTTAATAATTACTTATATTTTAATAATTATGTACTTGTACAATAATTACTTATTCACTAATTATGAAAATAAGTAACGAAATTTACTGTCAGAAATGTACGCACATGTTTATCGAATAAAACCATGGAAGCAATAACACTAAATATATTGTATTTCTAAGAAAATAAAAATACCTCTTTTATTTAAAAATAACACTTTTTTTAACAAATAAATAACACAATTAATGCGCGGTTCGAAGACGACTTTTTGAATGATTTTTCGTCCACTTTGCGCGGTAAATGAGGTCAATTGACAAATAGCACTCTTTCACTCATTCAAAACCTTGAGATACAACCAATGATAAGCTTTAAAAACCCATAAACGCAGGTAAAATAGGCCGAATTCGCATACGTGTCTAGGGAGCGCAGATCGGCGCTCCGGCACCCGACCGGTTAATACGCATCTCACACCTCGAACCGAAAGAAGCACACCCATAAAACCATCCACAAATCGAACATGAATAAATAAAGTAATAATGTATCCATCACCGAATTTGCAGATGCACTTCTTATCTGCCATCTGCTGGCGGCCTGCAGCAACCCTCCCACCTGCCTCCTCGAGCCCCGGCTATTAGGGCGAGAGGCTTCTAGCTTCCCCGGACCACCTGTTTCATTTCAGGGTTGCAAAAAGCGCATGAATATATTTTTTCTTCTGAAATATTTAACTGTAGTTTCGGATATTTTATACGCACCGTATGTATTACCGAGAAGCGAATCTCGACGTTTCGTTGGATACTTATCCAACGTCATCAGGAGGACGACCTTTGTCTAGGAGGTATTGCCTTTACCCGCGGAGGTGGAGGTCGGACTGATTAAGCGCTTGTTCAGACACAGCGGGAACCGTTCAGTTTCAGAATCGCGTTTCAAAACACGCGATTTGTGTCATCTGTTCACACAGCCGCGGTTAATAAGCGATTTGTGCGCGCGTAAATAAACGTCAGTTTGACAGTTCCGGTGCCGTTCTCCATCTTTGAATATCAGAGATATATTCGCTCATTACTTTGTTAACGACGGCCGTGTTCCATGGCAAGACACATAAATGTCATTCTGTCAGTTCATTTTTGGTGAATAAATACCTACTTCTCTAAAATACTATTTTTTTCCACCATTTCCAAATATCTCCACCAACTCCTGCCAAGCTTGGTTCTTGGCATATTTGAGTAATCCTCACACTATTACAGATTTTTTTTCCCATATTACAGATCTTTTCTCCACTTCATCAATAAAAAATTCAGTGTCAAAGCGATCCATAACCATAGAAAAGAGAATATAATCCACGCGTGCTCCTGTTGTGACATGGAACCGTGCGGTGCCCGCAACGCGACTGAACGCTCTCGTAAGGCCCCATAGTAATAGGATCGTGCGGGCGCTGTGCGGGTCTATTTTCTAGCGGTTGGGTTGCGGGCACCGCAGCGGTTGACTAACCGCACGGTTGTGTCTGAACGATCACATACAAACCTAGGTAAATGAGATCCGCACGGATCTCATGCGATTCTGAAACAGCACGGTTCCCGCTGTGTCTGAACAAGCACTTATTGATGAAGGGGAGAAAAGACCTGTAATATGGGATCTTCAGTGTGAGGATTACTCAAATATGCCAAGAACCAAGCTTGGCAGGAGTTGGTGGAGATATTTGGAAATGGTGGAAAAAAAGAGTATTTTAGAGAAGTAGGCATTTATTCACCAAAAATGAACTGACAGAATGATATTTATGTGTCTTGCCATGGAACACGGCCGTCGTTAACAAAGTAATGAGCGAATATATCTCTGATATTCAAAGATGGAGAACGGCACCGGAACTGTCAAACTGACGTTTATTTACGCGCGCACAAATCGCTTATTAACCGCGGCTGTGTGAACAGATGACACAAATCGCGTGTTTTGAAACGCGATTCTGAAACTGAACGGTTCCCGCTGTGTCTGAACAAGCGCTTAATCAGTCCGACCTCCACCTCCGCGGGTAAAGGCA